>JAWRVF010000551.1:0-239714 GCA_036785485.1 Physcomitrellopsis africana
TTCAACTTACTTAGATAGCAGAACAAAGTGTATGTAGGCCCATAATCTATTGAATAAATACAAGAGGCAAAACATACGTAAGTAGAGATCACCAAGGTTGCATATAAGAAAAGTGTGGAATGAGATAACTCTCTCTTCCAACATCCATTACTTATAGAATGTGGTTGCTACCCTAAAGGACTTCTTCCACCTTTGACTTTTACACACATGCTCCTAGGATCCTTTGGCATCTCTCACGCTATGAGGATATCCAATGATCTTAGAATCATTTTGGCATCTCTCGTACCTCAAGGATATCTCACGTTGTCATACTGCATTTATGTGCAGTGTAGAAAAAAGTTAAATATCTTGTATCTATTGTTAATATATGTGTGAGTGCTAGAGATTATTTTAGAAGATATTATAAGGAGAGGATTTATTATAGCCACTTAGTTAGTGAATTAAGATGGCTATTTGTTTTGTTCCTACCTTATTTATATCCTAGAATAGACTCTTTTGTAATTAGAAGAAAAGTAAAGGTTGTTTTACCTTTCTTGTTGACTTTTGAGGTAGAATGGACCTTCTGAGGGATAAGAAAGAAGAGCATGGGGTGATTAAGACCCATCCAATACGATTTGGCTGCCCATGTGAGCATCTCATAGTCTAATATGGAAAGAAAGGGAGATATACTCCTCTTGCTAGACTGAGAGGGGGAAGCACGTTTTAAGTGGTGAACTTTGGAGAGAGATAGCTCCGAGGAGATAGAAGATTTTGTAATGAAAATTAGTAGGTGTGTTTGACAAGTTGTGAGGATTCAAGAACCTACTCACTTGCTTGTTTTGGAGTTGTGAGCAAAACATTATGCTTGTTTTAGTAGACTAGGATTTGCTGCCACCCGACGAAAACGGGCAGAAACTTCGAGCTGCCACTGCAAGTTTGATTTCGACTCTTTCTTAGTAAAATTTATAGAAAGTGTGGAAAATTCTTCTAGCTTTCTATCAAGACATCTCTTGTAGCATTTGGAGTTGGAGAACAAACGTTGTGAGCTTGAGAGTGGGAAAGGGTTTGCTGCCAACTGATGAAGAGGGGTAGAGACTTTGTTCAACCACCTAAGTTGGATAGTCTCTTCAATCTTTTTGATATTTTAGGTGCTTATAGTAGCTTGTGTAAGCTTTCCACAAATACAAAAATCAATACATTTGGAGCTTTGATGAAAGTTTTATGAGCCTTGAAATGTCAAAGAGGGAAAATTGTTGCTAGGGTTTGAAGAGAAGAATCAACTAGCTACAAAATCTGGAGTTTGAGAGGCATGCATGCGAAATTTTAGAAAAAGTTAGATGATGGAGTGAGCTTTCTAAAAAGCTATTGCATGTCCAATTTGGAGAAGGGAAGTGATCACAACAAAGGCTGAAGTGAAGAGGAGCTTTGCTGCCTTTGCATTTGCTTGGAAATTTTAGTGCCTACTTCTTTTATTTATAACTTTTAATTGGTAAGTCATCTATTTGTGAAATTTTGATATGTTTTACAATGGATTATTGCCTTTCAATAAGCTATAAGCACGCCTGATTTGACCTTTGGATGAATTTTTAGTGATTTATTTAGTTTTAGCTTGTTGTATAACTTGTATTCCTCATATACGGTTGTATTTTGAGGTATACTTGAATACATACACACTTTGCTTATATCTTTTATATAAGTATATATACTTGTATTTATATCAAGTATTTATATAAGTATTTTATAAGTATTATATATAATATTTATATAAGTATTTATATAAGTATTATACCAAGGATTATATATTATTTTATATAAATATTTATACAAGTATTATATAAGTATTTATACAAGTATTATTCAAGTATTTATACTTTATATTTGTATAAGACTTGTACAAGTATAATACAAGTATAATTTGAAAGCTTGAACAAATATTGTGCAAGTATAGAAGATACTTGCATGGCTTCTTCTCATGTTCCCTGCTAGTTCTAGTAGCAGCTAGGAACCCGGCGTTTTTCCAAGGCAAATTTTCTCTACCCGATAACGTTCCACAAGTATATCCTATGCCATGCACTAAATACTCTTACCTAGTCTTTAGGATATTCTTTAGTACATACTTTATCCTCTTGACTTTGATTCTTCTCCTTTGATCGCATCCTATATCAATAGGATGCCATTTCTATGTGTTAAGAGTCAACTTTTGACCATTAGATACTTATCTAAGATAATATCTTTTATTTGATTACTTATTCTACTTTTATTATTATTTATTTATCACAACACCCATTACTTATAGCAGGTGGTTGCTGCCCCAAAGGACTTCTTCTACCTTTAACTTTTACTCACATGCTCCTAAGATCCTTTGGCATCTCTTGTACCTCAAGGATAGCTCACGTTGTCGGGGTAGAGAGAATTTGCCTTAAGAAAGCGCTGGGCTTCTAGCTGTCACTAATTTCTCAATCAAGCTTCAAAAATGAGGAAAACTCAAATTTTATATATATATATATTTTTTCCCTTTTGATATTATTACATCAAATACATAAGCCTCAAGTAACTAACAACATCCAAAGTGTGATAAAATCCTCTAAAACCTTATATATCTTTATGTGGAAATTTTCCCAAACTTCAACATCTCATATCTCCTGATCCGACCGTCTAAACATAGTAAAATTTTACATGAAGTACTGATAAATTCTTTTTCAACCTCTACAACAATTTTCAACTGCAAATTCATTGCGGATTTTGAGATATCTTGAAAATCCTAACAGTCGCTTCAAACCCTTGTCTTTATACACCCGCATACAAATTTCTTCATATCTCACAAAGTATAAGCTCAAATTCCATGAAATTTGTATGCATAGCTTTTTAACACAAAATGTCACATTTTCCAAGAAGTTTGAGCCAAAATTTCGTCTGAAACTCAAGTTATGGCTCAAAGCATAACTATTAACAACACAGTGTGCTTACTGCCTTGGAATTGGATGCGCTGTCTTCAACTCTTCATATCTCCTTTGTCTAAACTCAAAACTTAAGAACTCCTTCATAATAGACGTAGATCTTGAAATCACCTTTCCAACCGCATTGTCCGATTTTCAAAAGCCTCCGTATAACTCTGCAAAATCCCAAAAGAGTGATAGTATGTATGAAATCCACTCTTTAACTTTGAACAAGTATAACTTCTTCACCCTAACTCCAAATTGCCTAAAATTTCCTCTCAAACTATACCCAAAATCCTAAACTTTACAACCCTACCCCTGAAATTTCAAATCCTTCCTTTATAGTTGCCAAAAATCCCCTGTTAAGGTCGCGGCAGCCTCCTCAAAGCCCATTGGATATGATATTCGACCAATAGGGATGAAGTTCCCTATTCCTTGCCTTCATCCGACCATGCCTTCATTTCATCCCTCTCAATTAGCCTCCTACTAGCTTAAATTTTCATCCTTAAGTCCCCACCTTCTCTCAAGGCTTCATACTAAACATTTAGATCTTGTAATTTATAAATACCATAACTAAAATAAGTAAAATAAAATAAAATAAAATTTCTTCTATCAACCATTTTTAATTTATTTCACTAACCATTCTAACACATACCTAAATCTATAAACATATAAGGTATTTTGAGTGGATTTTACATACTGTAAGCAATTACAGTACGACAACGTTCCACGAGATTATTCTATGCCATGCACTAATTATTCTTACCTAATCTTTAGGATATTTCCTAGTATATATTTTATCCTCTTGACTTTGACACTTCTCCTTTGACCGCATCCTATATCCATAGGATGTCTTTTCTATATGCTAAATATCAATCTTTCACCATTAGTAACTTTTGTAAGATAATATCTTTTATTTAATAATTTATTTTATTTTTACTATTATTTATTTATCGCAATAAATTTAAATTCATAAAACAAGGAGATAAGAACCCACAAAGCAATGTTAGAGATGTATAAGCTCAAAAACAATAACCTCCTCATACCAATAATCCTAACATCAATAATTACCATAAGATCAATTTTACACAAATGTTACAATAAAAAAAAAGACTTCAACTTATTTGAATAGTACAACAAAGAGTGTGTGGGCCCATAATTTATTGAAGAAACACAATAAGCATAACACAAGTAAGTAAAAATCAGCAAAATTGCACATAAGAAAAATGTGAAATGAGATATCTCTCTCTTTCAATACCTATTACTTATAGGTGGTGGTTATTGCTCTTAATGACAACATCCATCTTTATGCTTTTACATTCATCAAAGGATATACGAAGTTTATATTTTAGTATCTTATCTTCTTTGAAAATATATCTTTAACATATCTAATATACTTTTAGTATATCCAATATTTGTTTAACATATTTAATATTCTTTTAATATATCTAATATTCTTTTAGCATATTCTTATAGCATATTTTAATTCTTAAGTTGGCCATTCTACTTATTAAGAAATAATCCTTTAACTATTAGCAGTCTTTTTAAGGTAATATCTTTTACTTAATAACTTATTCTTTTATCAATTTATCTCAACACTACCTTATTGTGGCATTGGAGTCTATAAAATTAAACGAGCTTACCATGGACTATGTGACATCAAGACTTGCATATGAAGTAACTAAAAGGAAAAAAAAGGAGCATCAAAGTGAAGATTCAGCTCTCTTTGCAAGACAAGGCAAAGGTACCTATTCCAATCAACGTGACAATCTAAGAAACAATGTGAGAACTTGCTTCATATGTAGAAAATCGGATCATTTTGCTCAAAATTGTTATAAGGCCAAGAAAGAAGATAGAGAGAATGCTAACAATGCACGTGATGAAGTTGGAGGAGATGATTATGTATTCATGACAAATGAAGGCACCTCTATGGCTGCCATGTCCAAATGAATCATTGATTTGGATGCTACCAAGTACATGACTCCATACAAGTATTCATTTGACACTTATGACTCTATTCCATCAACAAAAATTTAGTTAGGAGACAATGGTATAGTACAAGCTATTAAAATCGGCTCCATATTGGTGGAAATTGTTGTGAAGAATCAAATCAAGAAAATTAGATTGAAAGAAGTCTT
This sequence comes from Physcomitrellopsis africana, assembly GCA_036785485.1. NCBI lineage: Eukaryota > Viridiplantae > Streptophyta > Bryopsida > Funariales > Funariaceae > Physcomitrellopsis > Physcomitrellopsis africana. The sequence continues at coordinate 5,054 of JAWRVF010000551.1, forward strand.
ACATATGCTAAAGATGAAGAAGAACCTTCTTTTGGTGAATAAGCTTGTTTCACATGGTTGTAAGGTGCAATTTGATATGAATGAATGCTTTGTAAAAAAAATTTATGGAGATGATGTTTTGAAAGGATTTAGAGATGGCAATCTCTTACTTCATCAATTGTAAGAAAGTAAATGGAATTGAAGTGCCGGTATTTGCTGAATTTCCACAAGATTAAGACAAGTTTGGCATTTGGTATCGATGCCTTGGTCATTTGAATGCCAAAAGTATAAAAGAGCTCTAATGCATGATAAGTGGCTTAGATCTTGGTCAATCATGCATCAATTTCACTTGTGAAGGTTGTATTCAAGGTAAACAATGAAGAGCTTCATTTCCAAATAGAGCTGCAATACGTGCAAACAAGTTGTTGGAGATTGTGCATTCGGATGTTTGTGGACCTATGAAGGCACCATCAATAGGAGGAACAAGGTATTTTGTCACATTTATTAATGATTTTTCAAGGAAATTGTGGATTTTCATCCTCAAAGCTAAAAATGAATATTTTTTAAGGTTTAAAGAGTTTAAGGCACTTGTGGAGAAGCAATGTGAGTGCTATTGAAGAAACACAATAAGCATAACACAACTAAGTAGAAATCAGCAAGGTTGCACATAAGAGAAGTGTGGAATGAGATGTCTCTCTCTTCTAACTTACATTTCTTTTGGGTGGTGGTTGTTGCCCTTAATAATAACATCCATCCTTACACTTTTACATTCATCAAAAGATATATCAATTATATTCTTTAATATCTTAACTTCTTTGAGAATATATCTTTAGCATATCTAATATTTTTTTAGCATATCCAATATTTCTTTAGCATATTCAATATCTTTTTACCATATTCTTTTAGTATATCTTAGTTCTTAAGTTGGCCATTCCACTTACTAAGAGATAATCCTTTGACCATTAGCAATCTTTCTAAATGAGTATCTTTTATTTAATAATTTATTCTTTTATCAATTTATCTCGACACCATTGTCCATGAGAGATTTGTATTCTTCTTCCATGGCCTTCTCTCACTTCATAGCACCCATGGACTTCATTGCATCACATAAATTCAATGCATCAGCAAAGAATGCAACATTGGCATGTTCTTCACTTACTTGAAGAAAGATGTGGTTCTTCCACCATTCACCAAGTGGTCTTCTTTCTCTCATAGGATATCTCCTTTCATTTGAAGAAGATTCATCTCCATGCACTCTTCCAACTCCCTTTTGTCTTAAGCCTTGTTTCTTCTCATTCAAAGGTTGGTACTCCTCATCATCATCATCATCTTCAACATCTTCATTTCCTTCATTGTTGGTCTTAACTATACTAGAGACTTTCTTCTCCAACTTCTTTAGCTCTTCATTTTCATCACCATCTTCATTGCCTTTATCTTCTTATTTTGTTGCTGAAATTGAAGATGTGTCCACAAATATATCATAACTCCTACTTGGACACATCTCCAAGTGCTCACAAGAATTCTTATGCTCTAAAAATTCAACATCACGACTTTTGATGATCTTCTTGGTATCCAAAGACATAAGCCTATATGCTTTGGTACCTTCACAATATCCAACAAATACAAATTTTGTACCTTTTGCCTCAAGCTTGGACCTCATACAATCTGATACCTTTGCATAAGCAATACATCCAAAAGTCCTAATGTATGAAACACAAAGTTTCTTTCCACTCCAAGCTTCTTATGGAGCCATTGATGTGATTGCACTTGTAGCGCACCTGTTCCTTGTGTATACAGCATTCACCACAACTTCCGTCCAAAATTCATACCCAAGATTTTGAGCATGAAGCATACTCCTTGCCATCTCTACAATGGTGCGATTTGCTCTTTTAGCAATTCCATTTTGTTGTGGAATGTAAGAAATAGACGTTTGTCTTGTAATATCTTGAATCTTCAAATATTTATCAAAGTATTTTGACAAATATTCACCACCATTGTCCGTGCATAATACCTTGATCTTGCATTCACAATGCTTCTCCCTATATGCCTTAAACTCCTTAAACCTTGAAAAATACTCACTCTTGGCTTTAAGGATGAAAATCCACACCTTTCTTAAAAAGTCATCAATAAATGTGACAAAGTACCTTGCTCCTCTAATAGATGGTATCTTCATAGGTCCACAAACATCCGAATGCACAATCTCCAACAACTTGCTTGCTCGTGTTGCTACTCCACTTGGAAATGAGGCCCTTTATTACTTGCCTTAAATACAACCTTTACAAGCTAGAGTCGTGGTATTATTGCATGACGGTCCAACATAAAAGCCAATTACTATAGATTAGAACTCCTTCATGCTTTTGGCATTCAAATGACCAAGGCGTCGATGCCAAATCCCAAATTTGTCTTCATCTTTTGGAAATTCAGCAAATGCCGCTATTTCAATTCCATTCACCTTCTTACAATTGAAAATATAAAGGTTGCCATCTCTAAAGTCCTTTAAAACATTATCTCCATCCGATGTCTTTACAAAGCATCCATTCATATCAAATTGAATCTTACAACCATTTGACAGAAGTTACTCACCGAAAGAAGATTCTTCTTCATCTTTGGCACATGTAGGACTTCCTTCAATCTGATCCTCTGGGATTCTTTTTTCACAACAATCTCCACCACAATGGAGCCAATTCCAATAGCTTGTACCATGCCATTGTCTCCTAACCAAATATTTGTTACTGGAATTGCTTCATAAGTGTTAAAAAAATACTTGTATGGAGTCATGTGCTTGGTAGCACCTGAATCAACAATCCACTTAGATATGGCAGCCATAGAAGTGCCTTCACTTGCCATGAATGCAAAGTCATCTCCTCCAAATTAATCCTGTGCATTGTTAGCATTTTCTCTATCTCTTTTCTTGGCCTTGTAGCAATTTCTTGCAAAGTGTGTTACAAAAGAGATGCTTACTGATATACTTACAAAGGCATTAGTGAAGAATAGACACCATGAGTTGATAAAGGAATTAGGCTTAAAAGCCTTTTGACAATTAGAAAAGTGAGAGTGATAAAGTTCAATAAGCAGTCCCTTGGTTTATTATAATATAGAGTTTAATTATAGTTAATTTCTAATAGTCAAAAGGTATTGAAGAAACACAATAAGCATAAGACAAGTAAGTAGAAATCAGTAAGGTTGCACATAAGAGAAGTGTGGATTGAAATATCTACCTCTTTCAACACTCATTAGTTATAGGTAGTGGTTGTTGTTAAAGTTCAACAAAGAATTTGTTGGAAAATTACAATATAGAATTTAAACCATAGTAAGTTTCTAATAGTCAAAAGACAACTAGGGATTAAGTGGCAGTTACGATCTCGACAGGCGGCTGGATTTAGGGTCTTGAAAGACGGCTAGGTTTAGAGTCTCGAGAGGCGGCTGATTTTAGATGAATGTAGATGAAGTCTATGCATATTGGATGTGAATTCCACTTATAAATAAAAGGTGTGGAAGCGAGAGTTATCTCATTCCACACTTTCATACAACCTCGGCTGATGCCTGCTATGGCTTCTAAACTTCGATTCTTTAACAAAGGTGGACCCAATTCTCACATTTTGCTTGCGGAGTTTTAGAAGTTTTATGAAGTCTTTGTTGTCGTATGAATAGGTCTAATGGTGTTCGCTTCATGTTAGAATTTCAGATGCGACCAATTTTACGCATGGCAAGAAGAGGTTCTGGATTTGTGTTTAGAGATCTCTAACATTGCTTTTTATGGATTCTCTTATCTCCTCGATAGGTTAACACCATTAAGCAAGATCTGACAGCTGCCTTTATACAAGCGTTATCAAGTTGTCTCATTAACCTTGTGCATTTCATTAAATAGTGAGTTGAAAGAGTGGAAGAACTTGATTGAGAGGTTCATAAGAGTGCATATACTAATTAGAAGCTTTAGAAGATCACTTCAGAGTGCTTTGAGTGAGAAATCACTCTTTTGTTCATAAGAGGATATTCTAAATTTTTGCTAGTGCTAATATATTTTTGGTGATTTTTGATCACATAGAAACTTCTTTTCTGAATTTTCTTTGATACACTTCTTCTTAGAGATGGCTTCTAGTGAGGGTGAAGGTTTGAGAGTGATTGAGAAGTTTAGAGGTGACAACTTCTATCACTGGAGGTAAAAATGGAGCTTTTGTTGGCATCTTTGGACCTTTGGGACATTGTAGATGAAAGTGAAGGCCCTCCATCCATAGATGCAAGTATTAAAGAGAAGAAGGACTTTAAAAGACGTGAAAAGAAGGCTTTTGGCATGATTGCCACAAATGTGGATGAAGCCAACTTTTCACACATTATCCATTGCAAAGGACCAGCGGAAGCATGGAAGACTCTTTGCAACATTTATGAGAGCAAGAACTTGTCCAACATCCTTTTTACAAGGAGGAAATTCTTCACTTGCAAGATGGAAGAAGGTGAAGACCTTATGGCTCACGTCAACAAAGTAAAGACTCTTGCAAATCAACTAGCTATTGTTGACAAACCTTTAGAAGATGGTGATATTGTCATGACCTTGCTCATGAGCCTTCTCGAGTCCTACAACTTTCTTATAGTATCATTGGAGGCCATCAAGTTGAAGAAACTTACAATGGACTATGTGATGGCAAGTCTTGCTCTTGAAGTGACCAAAAGGAAAGAAAAGGAGCATCAAAATAAAGACTCGGCTCTCTTCTCAAGACAAGGCAAAGGTACCTATTCCAACCAACGTGACAATGGAAAAAGTAATGTGAGAACTTGCTTCATTTGCGGAAAATCAGGTCACTTTGCAAGAAATTGCTACAAGGCCAAGAAAGGAGATAGAGAGAATGCTAACAATGCACATGATGAATTTGGAGGAGATGACTTTGCATTCATGGCAAGTGAAGGCACTTCTATGGCTGCCATGTCTAAGTGGATTATTGATTCGGGTGCTACCAAGCACATGACTCCATACAAGTGTTCTTTTAATACTTATAAAGAATTTTCAATAACAAATGTTTGGTTAGGAGACAATGGCATGGTACAAGCTATTGGAATTGGCTCCATTGTGGTGGAGATTGTTGTGAAGAATGAAACCAAGAGGATCAGATTGAAAGAAGTCCTACATGTGCCAAAGATGAAGAAGAATCTTCTTTCGGTGAGAAAACTTGTGTCAAATGGTTGTAAGGTTCAATTTGATATGAATGGATGTTTTGTGAAGACATTAGATGGAGATAATATTCTAAAGGGCTTTAGAGATGGCAACCTTTACATTCTCAATTATAAGAAGGTGAATGGAGTTGAAATAGTAGCATTTGCTGAATTTCCAAAAGATGAAGACAAGTTTGGAATTTGGCATTGACGCCTTGATCATTTGAATGCCAAAAGCATGAAGGAGCTCAAATCTATGGTAGTTGGCTTAGATCTTGGTCAATCATGAAACAATGCCACGACTCTAGCTTATGAAGGTTGTATTCAAGGCAAGCAACAAAGGGCCTCATTTCCAAGTGGAGTAGCAACACAAGCAAGCAAGTTGTTGGAGATTGTGCATTCAGATGTTTGTGGACCTATGAAGACACCATGAATTGGAGGAGCAAGGTGCTTTGTCACATTTATTGATAACTTTTCAAGAAAGGTGTGGATTTTTATCCTTAAAGCCAAGAGTGAGTATTTTTCAAGGTTTAAGGAGTTTAAGGCGCATGTAAAAAAGCAATGTGAATGCAAGATTAAGGTATTACACACAGACAATTGTAGTGAGTATTTGTCAAAACACTTTGATGAGTATTTGAAGATTCAAGGTATTGCAAGACAAACATCTACTCCTTACACTTCACAACAAAATCAAGTTAATGAAAGAGCAAATCGCACCATTGTAGAGATGGCAAGGAGTATACTTCATGTTCAAAACCTTAGATATGAGTTTTGGGCGGAAGTTGTGGTGAATGCAGTATACACAAGGAATAGATGCCCTACAAGTGCACTCACATCCATGACTTCACAAGAAGTTTGAAGTGGGAAGAAACCTTGTGTTTCACACATAAGGATATTTTTGGATGCATTGCTTATATAAAGGTACCAGATTGTATGAGGTCCAAGCTTGAGACAAAAGGTACAAAATGTGTATTTGTTGGATATTGTGAAGGTACAAAGGCATATAGGCTAATGTGTTTGGATACCAAGAAGATCATCAAAAGTCGTGATGTTGAGTTTATTGAGCATAAGAATGCTTATGAGCACTTGGAGATGTATCCAAGTAGGAGTAATGGTGTGGTTGTGGACACATCTTTAAATCTAGCAAAGACAAAAGAAGAAGATGAAAACAATGAAGATGGTGGAGACATGAATGAAGGTGAAAAGCTAAAGAAGATGGAGAAGAAAGTCTCTTTGATTCCTGAAACCAATAATGAAAGATATGAAAATGTTGAAGATGATGATGATGAGGAGTATCAACCTTTGAGTGAGAAAAGACAAAATTTAAGAAAGAAAAAACTTAAAAGAGTGGTTGGAGTACATGAAGTGAATCTTCTTCAAGTGAAAAGAAATATCCTATGAGGGAAAGAAGACCACTTGGTGAATGGTGGAAGAACCACATTTTTCTTCAAGTAAGTGAAGAACATGCCAATGTTGCACTTCTTGCTTATCCATTGTCTTTATGTGATGCAATGAAGTCCACTGATGCTATGAAGTGGGAGAAGGCTATGGAAGAAGAATATAAATCTCTGATGAACAATAGAACATGGGAATTGACTCAACTTCCACCAAATCGATCTTCTATTGGTTGTAAGTGGGTATTTAGAACCAAGAGGGATGCAATGGGAAATGTTGTGAGATATAAGGCAAGATTAGTTGCCAAAGGATACTCACAAGTTGTTGGTGTTGATTTCAATGAGACATATGCTCCCGTGGCTAAATTCACCACTATCAGAACCATTGTGGCAATTGGGGCAGCAATGGACTTGGAGATGCATCAAATGGATGTAAAGACGGCTTTCTTGAATGGAGAGTTAGAAGAAGACATCTATATGGATCAACCTCAAGGATATGTTGAAGAAGGCAAACAACATCTTGTTTGTAAGTTGAAGAAATCATTGTACGGACTCAAGCAATCACCAAGGGCATGGTACCAACGGATTGACACATTCTTTGTGAATGAAGGGTTTTTAAGGAGTGAAGCAGATCATTCCATGTATGTGATGCAATCTCAAGAGTTCCTATTGATTGTAATCTTTTACGTTGATGATTTAATCATCTTGGCTAACAATGTGAAAAAGTTGAATTGGATGAAGGCCATATTAGAAAAAGAATTTGAAATGAGTGATTTGGGAGAACTTCACTATTGCTTAGGAGTGGAGTTCATAAGAGATCGTGAAAACAAGACCATTACAATGAGTCAAAGCAAGTATTTTGAAGAAGTGTTGAAACGATTCAACATGGAGGAGTGTAAGCCCATTGGAACACCTTGGAGGCAAATTTGAAGTTGATGAAGCTTTCTGATGAGGAGTTTGCTCAAGTTGAAGGTGAGATGCAAAGTATTCCATACAAGGCAGCAGTTGGCTCACTTATGTATGCAATGGTGGCCACAAGAGTGGATCTTGCATATGCGGTGAGTGTTGTGAGCCAACACATGTCTAAGGCTGGACTTTTGCATTGGGCAACGGTAAAGAGGATATTGAGGTACTTAAAAGGTACTAAAGACTTCAAATTATGCCTTGGTGGTAAGAACATTGATTTGCAAGGTTATTGCGATGCGGATTGGGCTGGAGATGTAAACGATAGAAGATCCACAACGGGATATGTGTTCTTTATTGGAGTGGGAGTCATTTCATGGAATTGCAGGAGACAACCTACCATGAAAAAGATCAATCCACGGGAGGTCGTCCAGTTAGGCAAAAGCCTGAATCAATGCGAAATGATTCAGGACCGGATTCTCTTAAGACATTGGATTAATGGCAATTGTATAACCCAATATCGTATGTATTAACTCATGGATACCGATTTGCCGTTAATCCAGCACTATCTGCTAATCTAAGATATTGTTATTATTCAACAGCTCATAATGCAGAGAAGATTGAAGATGGTATAATATATATGAAGTATCGCATCACAAAAGAAATAATGCATTTATAAAAAGACACATGATGACACCATCATTGATAAAGTGCATTAGGCTTAAAAGCCTTTCATTAAATAAGAAAAGAGAAATCTTTAAAGTTCAACAAAAAATTCGTTGGAATATTACAATATAGAGTTTAAACCATAGTAAGTTTCAAATAGTCAAAAGACAACTAGGAATTAAGTGGCGGTTAGGGTCTGGACAGGCGGCTGGATTTAGGGTCTCGACAAGCGGCTAGGTTTAGAGTCTCGAGAGGTGGCTTGTTTTAGATGAATGTAGATGAAGTCTATGCATATTGGATGTGAATTCCACTTATAAGTAAAGGGTGTTGGAAGTGAGAGTTATCTCATTCCACACTTCTTTTTGTGTGCAACCTTGCTGATGCTAAGTGTTGTGGCTTCTAACTTCTAATTCTTTAACAATTGTTGCCTTTAATGACAACATCTATCCTTACGCTTTTACATTCATCAAAAGATATGCCAAGTATATCTTTTAGCATCTTATCTTCTTTGAGTATATATCTTTAGCATATTCAATATGCCTTACATATATCCAATATTTTTTTAGCATATTTAATATGCTTTTAATATATTCTTTTAGCATATTCTAATTCTTAAGTTGGCCATTTCACTAACTAAGAGATAATCTTTTGACTATTAGCAATCTTTCTAAGGTAATATCTATTACTTAGTAACTTATTCTTTTGTCAATTTATCTCAACACTCCGACTTTGCTTATTGTCAAAAGGATTTTAAATCTAATGCATTTGTCAATATATGATGCCTATCCTTTACTAATGTCTTTATCAACAAATCAGCAAGCATGTCTTCTATTGCACAATACTTCATGTCAATTATTCCCATTTCAATCTTCTCTCGAATAGAGTGATGTTGAATGTCAATGTGCTTAGTTCTTGATTGATGCTTTGGATTCTTTGCAAAAGCAAGGCATCCTTGATTATCACACTTCATTAGAGTTGCTTCCAATTTTACAAGTGCAATGTCCTTCAAAACTTGTCTTAACCAAATTGCTTCCATCGCACCATGGCTTGCTGCCATATACTCCGCCTCCATTATGGACCTAGCAATTCTTGGTTGTTTCCTAAAATTCCATGAATTGTTCCCACTCCAATAAAGAACACATACTTCGTTGTTGAGCTTCTATCATTTGTATCTTTTGTCCAATCTGCATCACAATAACCATGCAAAGTAGTGTTATCACCTCCAAGGCACAATTTGAAGTCTAATGTATCTTTTAAGTATCTCATGATCCTCTTAATAGTTGTCCAATGGATTGGTCATACTTTTGACATGTATTGACTCACAACACTTATCGCATATGCAAGATCCACCCTTGTGCCAAACATTGCATACATGAGTGAACCAACTGTTGCTTTGTATAGAACACCTTGTATTTGGCCTTCAACTTGAGCAAACTCCTCATCCATGAGTGTCATCAACTTTAAATTTGATTCCAAAGGTGTTCCACGTAATAAGAATTCATGTTAAAATGTCGTCGTAGAGATTTTCATCAAAGTGGCCACTTTTTTCGGTCTAAATTGGCCACTAATTTCGCGTAAAAATGACCATTTGGCTTATTTTAAGCGGTTTTATGCTTATTTTCTTTTTTTCGAGAAATTACATCAAATATAAACTTTTCAAAATAACAAGTATAAAACTCTTACGTCCTTATATATCTTTATGTGGAAAATTTCCCGAACTTCAACATCTCATATCTCCTGATCCGACCGTCTAAACATAGTAAAATTTTACATGAAGTACTGATAAATTCTTCTCAACCTCTACAACAATTTTCAACTGCAAATTCATTGCGGATTTTGAGATATCTTGAAAATCCTAACAGTCGCTTCAAACCCTTGTCTTTATACACCCGCATACAAATTTCTTCATATCTCACAAAGTATAAGCTCAAATTCCATGAAATTTGTATGCATAGCTTTTTAACACAAAATGTCACATTTTCCAAGAAGTTTGAGCCAAAATTTCGTCTGAAAACTCAAGTTATGGCTCAAAGCATAACTATTAACAACACGGTGTGCTTACTGCCTTGGAATTGGATGCACTGTAATCAACTCTTCATATCTCCTACGTCTAAACTCAAAGCTTAAGAATTTCTTCATATCGTGAAATCACCTTTCCAACCGCATTGTCCGATCTCCAAAAGCTTCCGTACAACTCCGTGAAATCCCAAAAGAGTGACAATATGTATGAAATCCACTCTTTAACTTTGAACAAGTATAACTTCTTCACCCTAACTCCAAATCGCCTAAAATTTCCTCTCAAACTATACCCAAAACTCTAAACTTTACAACCCTACCTTTGGAATTGCGAATCCCATTTTTGAAGTCGCCGAAAACCCCTGTTAAGGTCACGGCAGCCTCCTCAAAGCCCATTGGGCATGGTATTCGACCAATAGGGATGAAGTTCCCTATTCCTTGCCTTCATCCGACCATGGCTTGATTTCATTCCTCCCAATTAGCCTCTTACTAGCTTAAATTTTCATCCTTAAGTCCCCACCTTCTCTTAAGGCTTCATACTAAATATTTAGATCTTATATTTTTTAAATACCATAATCAAAACAAGTAAAAATAAAATAAAGTTTCTTCTATCAATCCTTTTAATTTATTTTACTAACCATTCTAATACATATCTAAATCTATAAACATATTAGGCATTTTGAGTGGATTTTATATACTGTAAGCAATTACAGTACGACAACGTTTCAAGACTCCTTTAATATACTTCCTTTGATTCATTGTTATAGTCTTTTTAGCACGATCTCTTATAAATTCCACTCCTAAACAATAATGAAGCTCTCCCAAATCACTCATCTCATATTCATTTTCTAACTTTGCTTTCAACCAATCCATCATCTTTAATGTATTGGTTAAGATAATTAAATCATCTACATAAAGGATAACAATCAACTAGAACTCTTTTGATTACATCACATACATAGAATGGTCAGCCTCACTCCTTACAAATCCTTCATTAACAAAGAATGTGTCAATTCTTTGATAGCATACCCTTGGTGATTGCTTGAGTCCATACAAGGATTTTTTCAGCTTACAAACAAGATGTTATTTATCTTCTTCAACAAATCCATGGAATTGATCCATATAGATGTCTTCTTCCAACTTTCCATTCAAGCAAGCCGTCTTCACATCCATTTGAAGTATTTCCAAGTCCATTGTTGCCCCAATTGCCACAATGGTTCTAATGGTAGTGAATTTGGCCACGGGAGCAAATATCTCATTAAAATCAACACCAGCAACTTGTGAGTATCCTTTTGCAATTAATCTTGCCTTATATCTTATAATATTATCCATTGCATCCGTCTTGGTTTTGAACACCCACTTACAACCAATTGAAGATTGATTTGATGGAAGTCGAATCAATTTCTATGTTCTATTATCCATGAGAGATTTGTACTCTTCTTCCATGGCATCTTTCTACTTTAATGCATCAGTGGACTTCATTGCATCACATAAAGCTAATAGATCAGTAAGAAGTGCAACATTGGCATGTTCTTCACTTACTTGAGGAAAGATGTGATTCTTCCACCATTCACCAAGTGGTTTTCTCTCTCTTGTAGGATATCTCCTTTCTTTTGAAGAAGATTCTCTTTGATGCTCTCCATGGCCTCCTCCAACCTTCTTTTCTTTTAAAGTATGTCTTTTCTCACTTAAAGGTTGGTATTCCTCATCATCATCATTATTGTCTTCAACTTCTTCATTGCTAGTCTTACCAATTGTATACACTTTCTTTTTCTTTGCCTCTTCATGTTGATTGGCATCTCCACTCTCTTCATTGTCTTCTTCTTCTTCTTCTTCTTCTTCTTCTTCTTTCTTTGTTGAAATTAAAGATGTGTCCACAAACACACCATTACTCCAACTTGGACACATCTCCAAGTGTTCACAAGCACTCTTATGTTCCACAAATTCAACATTACGACTTTTGATGATCTTTTTGGTATCCAAACACATTAACCTATATGCCTTGGTACCTTCAAAATATCCAAGAAACACACATTTTGTACCTTTTACATCAAATTTGGACCTCATACAACTTGGTACCTTTGAATAAGCAATGCATCCAAAAGTTTTCATATGTGAAACACAAGGATTTCTCCCACTCCAACCTTCTTGTGGAGTCATTGATGTGAGTGCACTTATAGGACATCTATTCTTTGTATACACCGCATTTACCACGGCTTCTGTCCAATAGTCATGCCCAAGGTTTTGAGCATGAAGCATACTCCTTGCCATCTCCACAATAGTTTAATTTGTACTTTCAGCAACTCCATTTTGTTGTGGAGTGTAAGGAGTGGAGGTTTGTCTTGCAATACCTTGAATCTTCAAATACTCATCAAAATGCTTTGACATGTATTCCCCTCTATTGTTTGAGTGCAACACCTTGATCTTGCACTCACATTGCTTCTCCACAAGTGCCTTAAATTCTTTAAATCTTAAAAAATACTCACTCTTGGCTTTGAGAATGAAATTCCACACCTTCCTTGACAAGTCATCAATAAAGGTGACAAAGTACCTTGCTCCTCCTATTGATGGCGTCGTCATAGGTCCACAAATATCCGAATGCACAATCTCCAACAACTTGCTTGCACGTGTTGCAACTCCACTTGAAAATGAAGCTCTATATTGTTTGCCTTGAATACAACCTTTACAAGTGAAATTGGAGCATGATTGACCAAGATCTAAGCCACTTATTATGCATTGGAGCTCTTTCATACTTTTGCCATTCAAATGACCAAGGCGTTGATGCCAAATGCCAAACTTGTCTTGATCTTGTGGAAAATCAGCAAATGTCGCCACTTCAATTCCATTCACCTTCTTACAATTGATAAAGTAGAGATTGCCATCTCTGAAGCCTTTTAAAATATCATCTCCATGCAATGTCTTCACAAAGCAACCATTCATATCAAATTGCACCTTACAATCATGTGAAACAAGCTTGCTCACCGAAAGAAGGTTCTTCTTCATCTTTGGCACATGTAAGACTTCTTTCAATCTAATTCTCTTGATTTGATTCTTCACAACAATCTCTACTAATATAGAGCCAATTCCAATCGCTTTTACTATGCCATTGTCTCCTAACTAAACTATTGTTGATGGAATAGACTCATAAGTGTCAAATGAGTACTTGTATGAAGTCATGTGCTTGGTAGCACCCAAATCAATGATCCATTTGGACATGGCAGCCATAGAGGTGCCTTCACTTGCCATGAATACATAATCATCTCCTCCAACTTCATCACGTGCATTGTTAGCATTCTCTCTATCTCTTTTTTTGGCCTTGTAACAATTTCGTGCAAAATGACCCGGTTTTCTACATATGAAGTAAGTTCTCACATTTCTTTTTATATTGTCACATTGATTGGAAGAGGTACCTTTGCCTTGTCTTGAAAAGAGAGCCGAATCTTCACTTTGATGCTCCTTTTTTTTCCTTTTAGTTACTTCATGTACAAGTCTTGATGTCACATAGTCCATTGTAAGTCGTTCAACCTCATGGACTCCAATGCCACAATGAGGTAGTCATTGGACTCCGGAAGGCTCATAAGTAAGGTCATGACAATATCACCATCTTCTAAAGGCTTGTCAACAATTGCAAGTTGGTTTGCAAGGGCCTTTACCTTATTAATATGAGCCATAAGGTCTTCACATTCTTCCATCTTATAAGTGAAGAATTTCCTCTTAGAGAGGAGGATGTTGGACAAGTTCTTGCTCTCATATATGTTGCAAAGAGTCTTCCATGCTTCCGCTGGTCCTTTGCAATGGATAATGTGAGAAAAATTGGCTTCATCCAAATTGGTGGCAATCATGCCAAAAGCCTTCTTTTTGCATCTTTTAAAGCCAATTTGCTCCTTCATATCAGCATCCATGCTTGGAGGATCTTCACTCTCATCTACAATATCCCAAAGGTTCAAAGACGCCAACAAAAGCTCCATTTTGACCTTCCAATGGTAGAAATTGTTGCCTCTAAACTTCTCAATCACTCTCAAACCTTCATCCTCACTAGAAGACATGTCTAAGTAGTAGTATATGAAAAAATATTGAAAAAAAGAGTCTCTATGTGCTTAAAATCACCAAAGCAAGTTTGCACTAGCAGAATCTCAGAATGCCTTCTTATGAACAAAAGAATGGTTTTTCACTCAAAACTCTCTCAACTCAAATTTTAAAGCTTGCTATAAGTATTTTCACTCACATGACCCTCACAATCAAGTTCTTTCACTTGTCTAAATCACTTTCTCATAAATTACATAAGATGAATGAAATAACTTATCCAACACAAAAAGACACTATCAAGGTCTTTCTATAAAGTCTTAAACTCACAAAGCAAGGAGATAAGAATCTACAAAGTAATGTTAGAGATGTATAAGGTCAAGAACAACAACCTCCTTATACCAACAATCCTAACATCAACAATTACCATAAGATCTATTCTACACAAAAGCAACAACAAAAAAATGACTTCAACTTCTTTGAATAGCACAACAAAGAGTGTGAGGGTTCATAATCTATTGAAGAAAAACAATAAGCATAACACAAGTAGGTAGAAATCAGCAAGGTTGCACATAAGAAAAGTGTGTAATGAAATTTCTCTCTCTTCTAACACCCATTAATTATAAGTGGAGGTTGTTGCCTTTAATGACAACATCCATCCTTACGCTTTTTATATTCATCAAAGAATATACCAAGTATATTCTTTAGCATCTAATCTTCTTTGAGACTATACCTTTAGTATATTCAATATGCCTTTAGCATATCTAATAATTCTTTAGCATATCTAATATTCCTTTAGTATATTCTTTTAGCATATCGTAATTCTTAAGTTGGCCATTCCACTTATTAAGAGATAATCTTTTGACCATTAGCAATCTTTTTAAGATAATATCTTTTATTTAGTAACTTAATCTTTTATCAATTTATTTCAACAAAAATCAGCACCAGCAACTTATGAGTATCCTTTGGCAATTAATCTTGCCTTATATCTCACAACATTGCCCATTGCATCCCTCTTGTATCTAAATATCCACTTACAACCAATGGAAGATCCATTCCATGGAAGTTGAGTCAATTTGCATGTTCTATTGTCCATGAAAGATTTGTATTCTTCTTCCATAGCCTTCTTCTACTTCATAGCATCTGTAGACTTCATTGCATCATATAAAGACAACAAATCAACAAGAAGTGCAACATTGGCATGTTCTTCACTTACTTGAGGAAAAATGTGGTTCTTCCACCATTCACCAAGTGGTCTTCTTTTCCTCATAGGATATCTCCTTTCATTTGAAGAAGATTCACCTTCATGTACTCCAACCACTCTTCTAAGTTTTTTCCTTCTTAAACTTTGTCTTTTCTCACTCAAAGGTTGATACTCCTCATCATCATCATCTTCAACATCTTCATTTCTTTCATTGTTGGTCTCAGGAATCAAAGAGACTTTCTTCTCCATCTTCTTTAGCTCTTCACCTTCATTCATGTCTCCACTATCTTCATTGTCTTCATCTACAATGTCCTAAAAGTCCAAAGATGCCATTAAAAGCTCCATTTTGACCTTCCAATGGTAGAAAATATTGCCTCTAAACTTCTCAATCACTCTCAAATCTTCACCCTCACTAGAAGCCATGTCTAAGGAGTAACATATCAAAAAATATTGAGAAAAGGAGTCTCTATGTGATCAAAATCACCAAAATAATTTTGCACTAGCAAAATCTTAGAATGCCCTCTTATGAATAAAAGAGTGGTTTGTCACACAAAACACTCGCAACTCAATTTCTATAGCTTCTCACAAGTATGAGTACTCTCATATACCTCACAATCACATTCTTTTACTCTTTCAAGCCACTTCTACATCACATACATAAGGTATGTGAAATAACTTCAGTAATACAAAAGACACTATCAAGGTCTTTCTCAAAGGTCTAACACTCACTATCCAAGGAGTAGAGAATCCACAAAACAATGTTAGTAGTAATGAACCAGAAATTAGAAGCCACAACACTTAGCATCAGCAAGGTTGCACACAAAGAGAAGTGTGGAATAAGATAACTCTCACTTCCAACACCTTTTACATATAAGTGGAGTTCACATCCAATGTGCATAAACTTCATCTACATTCATCTAAATTCAGCCGCCACTCAAGATCCTAAACCTAGCCGCCTATTGAGACCCTAAATCCAGCCGCCTGTCTTGACCCTAAACCTAGCCGCCTATCGAGATTCTAGCCACCACTTAATCCCTAGTAGTCTTTTGACTATTAGAAACTTATTATGGTTGAATTCTATATTGTAATAAATCAAAGAACTACTTGTTGAATTTTAACACTCCCACTTTTCTAATTGTCAAAAGGCTTTTAAGCCTAATTCCTTTATCAACACGTAGTGTCTATCCTTCACTAATGCCTTTGTAAGCACATCAGCAAGTATCTCTTTTGTAGCACAATACTTCATACCTATTATACCATCTTCAATCTTCTTTCGTATGAAATGATGTTGAATATCAATGTGCTTCGTCCTTGAATGGTATTTTGGATTCTTGGCAAATGCAAGACATCCTTGATTGTCCAGCATTAGATTTGTGTTAGCTCACAACGTTCATGGCATATACAAGATCCACTCTTGTGACCACCATTGCATATATAAGTGAGCCTACTACTGCCTTATATGGAATACTTTGTATCTCACCTTCAACTTGGACAAACTCCTCATCCATAAGCTTCATCAACTTCAAATTTGCATCCAAAGGTGTTCCAATGGGCTTATATTCTTCCATGTTGAATCCTTTCAATACTTCTTTAATGTACTTGCTATAGCTCATTGTAATGGACTTGTTATCACAATCTCTTATAAATTCCACTCCTAAGTAATAGTAGAGTTCTTCCAAATTACTCATTTCAAATTCTTTTTCTAATATGGCCTTCATCCAATTCAATTTTTTCACACTGTTAGCCAAGATGATTAAATCATCAACATGAAGGATTACAATCAATAAGAACTCTTTTAATTGAATCACATACATAGAATGGTCAGCCTCTCTCCTTATAAATCCTTCATTAATAAAGAATGTGTGAATTCTTTGCTACCATGTCCTTGGTGATTGCTTGAGTCCATACAAAGATTTCAACTTACAAACAAGGTGTTGTTTGCCTTCTTCAACATATCTTTGAGATTGATACATGCAGATGTCTTCTTCCAACTCTTTAATCAATAAAGCTGCCTTCACATCCATTTGATGCATCTTTAAGTCCATTATTGCCCCAATTGCCATAATGGTTCTAATGGTGGTGAATTTAGCCACAAGAGCAAATGTCTCATTGAAATCAACTCCAGCAACTTGTGAGTATCCTGTGGCAACTAATCTTGCTTTATATCTCACAACATTGCCCATTGCATCCCTCTTGGTTCTAAACACCCACTTACAACCAATGGAAGATCAATTTGGTGGAAGTTGAGTTAATTCCCATGTTCTATTGTCCATGAGAGATTTGTACTCTTCTTCCATAGCCTTCTCTCACTTCATAGCATTTGTGGACTTCATTGTATCACATAAAGACAATAGATTAGCAAGGAGTGCAACATTGGCATGTTCTTCACTTACTTGAGGAAAGATCTGGTTCTTCCACCATTCACTAAGTGGTCTTCTTTCCCTCATAGGATGTCTCCTTTCATTTGAAGAAGATTCACCTTCATGTACTCCAACCATTCTTCCAAGCTTCTTCCTTCTTAAACTTTATTTTTTCTCACTCAAAGGTTGATACTCCTCATCATCATCGTCTTCAATATCTTTATTTCCTTCATTATTGGTCTTAGGAATCAAAGAGACTTTCTTTTTCATCTTCTTTAGCTCTTCACCTTCATTTATGTCTCCACCATCTTCATTGTTTTCATCTTCTTCTTCTTTCTTTGGTAAATTTAAAGGTGTGTCCACAACCACACCATTACTCCCACTTAGACACATCTCTAAGTGCTCATAAGCACTCTTATGCTCAATAAACTCAACATCACGACTTTTGATGATCTTCTTGGTATCCAAACACATTAGCCTATATGCCTTTGTACCTTCACAATGTTCAACAAATACACATTTTGTACCTTTTGCCTCAAGCTTGGATCTCATACAATCTGGTATCTTTGCATAAGCAATGCATCCAAATGTCTTCATATGTGAAACATAAGGTTTCTTCCTACTCCAAGCTTCTTGTGGAGCCATTGATGTGAGTGCACTTGTACGCCACCTATTCCTTGTGTATACTGCATTCACCACAGCTTCTGTCCAAAATTCATATCTAAGATTTTGAGCATGAAGCATACTCCTTGCCATCTCCACAATGGTGCAATTTGCTCTTTCAACAACTCCATTTTGTTGTGGAATGTAAGGAGTAGACGTTTGTCTTGCAATACCTTGAATCTTCAAATACTCATCATAGTATTTTGACAAATACTCACCACCATTGTCCGTGTGTAATAACTTGATCTTGCATTCACACTGCTTCTCCCTATGTGCCTTAAATTCCTTAAACCTTGAAAAACACTCACTCTTGGCTTTAAGGATGAAAATCCACACCTTTCTTGAAAATTCATCAATAAATGTGACAAAATACTTTGCTCTTTCAATTGTTGGTGTCTATATAGGTCCACAAACATCTAAATTCACAATTTCCATCAATTTGCTTGCTTGTGTTTGTTAAAGTGCAACAAGCAGTTCCTTGGTTTATTACAATATAGAGTTTAACTATAGTAAGGTTTTAATAGTCAAAAGGCAATTAAGATCTTGATAGGAGGCTAGGTTTAAGGTCTCGACAAGCAGCTAGGTCTAGGGTCTCGAGTGGTGGCTGCTTTTAGATGAATGTAGATGAAGTCTATGTATATTAGATGTGAATTCCACTTATAAATAAAGGGTGTTGGAAGTGAGAGTTATCTCATTCTATACTTTTCTTTGTGTGCAATCTTGCTGATACTAAGTATTGTGGCTTCTAACTTCTAGTTCTTCAATAGGTTATGGGCCCAATCATATTTGCTTGTGAGTTTTTTTGAAGTTTTATGAAGTCTTTGTTGTTGTGTGGAATAGATCTTATGGTGTTTGCTGATGTTAGAGTTTGTATGATCTTAGCTTATGTTATGGCAAGAGGAGGTTCTGATTTGTAAGCTTAGAGATCTCTAATATTACTTTTTCGATTCTTATCTCTTTGAATAGTGAGTTAAAGACCATTGTGAAAGACCTTGATAGTGTCTTTATGTGTTATTGAAGTTGTTTCATTAATCTTGTGCATTTCATTAGATAGGGAGTTGAAAGAATGAAAGAACTTGGTTGAGAGGTTCATGAGAGTGCATATACTGATTAGAAACTTTGGAAGATCACTTGAGAGTGTTTTGGATGAGGAATCACTTTTTTGTTCACAAAAGGGTATTTTGAGTTTCTACTAATGCAAATTTGTTTTTTTGGTGATTTTGATTACATAGAAACTCCTTTTCTCAATATTCTTTGATACACTACTCCTTAGAGATGGCTTCTAGTAAGGGTGAAGGTTTGAGAGTGCTTGAGAAGTTTAGAGGTCACAATTTCTATCATTGGAAGGTGAAAGTGGAACTTTTGTTGGCGTCTTTGGAACTTTGGGACATTGTAGATGAAAGTGAAGACCCTCTATACATAGATGCAAGTATTAAGGAGAAGATGGACTTCAAAAAACTTCAAAAGACATGGTGCACAATACTTCATGTTAATTACTCCTATTTCAATCTTCTCTCGAATGAAGTGATATTCAATGTCAATATGCTTGGTTCTTAAACGATGCTTTGGATTCTTTGCAAAAGCAAGGCATCCTTGATTATCACACTTCATTAGAGTTGCTTCCAATTGTATAAGTCCAATGTCCTCCAAAACTTATCTTAACCAAATTGCCTCCATTGTACCATGGCTTGCTGCCATGTACTCCGTTGTCGTGTTGTAAATCAAAGCATAGTGTGAAAAACATAAAAGAATGTATTAAAATAAAAAGATTAAGATTAGAAGAAAGGTTGATAGAAAATTAGTAGTAAGAAGATACAATGGAAATTTACCTTGAAAAGTGAAATTTCTTCAAGTTAGTCCAAAAGAAAAGGTTGAGGAAGTGGAAAAGACATGGGCTAAGAGGTCTTTTTGACCAAGAGGATAAGGAAGACTAGAAGGGAGATGACAAGGAAGGGTCGTGAAGAAGAAGGAGGAGAGTTTTTTTAGAAGGCATAGGATTTTTTTGATAGGCAGTATATATTTTTGAGTATAGAGGAAGCTTGGAGAGGATTTTAAGTACGAGTTTCTGTAGGTTTGTAGTAGACAAGATAAGAAACTCATAGAAATAATTCTCATATCTTTTCATTAAGTATCAAGAGAGATATGAGTCGTAAGAGTTGTAGGTATTTAACACTAGGGTAGTGAGGGTTATAAAATTTCGGGCCTTGGTTCTAGGAAACTACTTGAATTTTAGTAGCAAAATTTGTTGGATTTTTTATTTTTATAGACTTAACTATTTTGTGTCAAAATCTCAAGTCAATATGACCTCTGAGCAAAGAATTATGAGTAAAATTGTAATTGGTATGAATGAAAAGAGAAATAGAGTGAAGGCAAGGTTGAGGGTTTGTATGGGCAGTGCATGTGTGTGGATTTTTTTAGGTATAAAGGGGGTTAGAAGACGAATTTGAGTGTGAAATTTGATAAACATGATCTATGTAAGTTAAGGAAGAGATGAGTGTAAGTTTGATACTTATTAGTCTTATAAATAAAATGTTATGCTCTTTCAAAGTGACAGGGGTCTATCTCCAAACCAATGAAGTTTGAGGGAGCATATCTTTGTGATCACAGTAGTATTTTGAGTAAGATTTGTTGGCATTTGTAGATATATGAGTCTATTAAGTTGTGTAAAAACATGATTGCTATTGGAGGTATGTGTAATGAATTAGGAGTAAATTTGTGGTCGGATTCAGAGTTGTTAGAAGGAAAAATTAAAGAAGAAGGATAGAACCTATAACTCAAGTTTGGAGAAGGCTCTTGGAGCAATATTTGGAGGGTGTTTACAACAAGAGATAAGCTATAAGCCTACCAAATTTCAGCATTTAGTTCTTCTTTAATGAAGAGCAATGAAGGTGTGAAGCAAAGGGGGTCTAGAATCAAAGGCAGCATGGAGGGATTACTTTGACAACATGGTTCTCTTTAACCACATGAGCTATAATCAAAAGGTTTATGGGGTTTGCTTTTTTACTTCTTTAAGTACCTTGTGTCCAAATTTTGCTTCAATTGATATGATATCCTAGGATTTATGAGCAAAATTGAAGGCAGGTTTTTAAAGGCAGAATATGTTAGGGTTAATAAAGTATGTTTTTATATAAATATTAGTATATAAAAAAATGGTCAAAACAGATAAACACACATTTTTGTGTAGTGTGATCTTTTATCAGAAAATACACTAGGTATCTAGCTGTAGAGAATTTTCTTACAACTTATTGGCAACACTCTAATAAGTGATTTGTCCTTAATAAAAAAGACAAATAACACGAAGGTATTACAAAAGAAAGTTATATTAATATAAAAATCCCTTTGATATTCAAATAGATTTGTACATAAAGTCTTGGCTCCTAAAAGATCCCTTTAGGTTGTATAAAAGGCTTAAATTATAATAATATCCTTTAATAGCTTATTCACCCGCAAAGATTTATTTCTATCCAAACTTTAGAGTTCAATTACTCTTGATCCAACTATTTAATTTCTATAAAATTTTCAACAAAGTGTAGATAATACTCTTGAGTTTTACCTTAAAAAAGAATCAATCATAGATTTGCTTCTGATCGTCTGATATCTTAAAAATCCTAGTAGGTACTTAAAACCTTAGCTCAGAGATACCCGAGTACTATTTTTTTCATATCTCACAAACCTAAAATCTTAATGCCACAAAATTTTTACACAATCTTGTGACACAAACATATACACTCTTAAAAATTTTGAGCCAAAAATTTATCAAATTGCCTAAGATATAGCTTAAAACATAACCACTAGTTAAGTAGGGTCACTTACTACTTTTAACTTAGAAGCACTGACTTCAACTCCTAATATCTCCTTCATTCTAGCTTGGATTTCATTAAGGCATCTACAAAAAGTATAGCTAAGAAAGTATACTTTTCAACTTTGATTGCCAATCCTCTATTGCTCTGTATATATGCGAGTTATGTCCAAAAGAATAATAGTAGATACAATTTTGATACTTTAATTTTGAGTGCCTATATCTCTTTTATAAAAATCTAAATCACGCAAAGTTTGCACCAAAACCATATCCAAAAATCCAAACTTGTTGATCCTAGCTATTGATATTCAAATCCCCTCAAAAAATAAACCCTAATTTCTAATAAGCCCTCAAGCAACCTCCTTGAAGTCCATTGGGCATGATTTTTGGCCAATGGGAATATAGTATAATATAGTATATCCACAAATTTATATAATAGCCAAACCACAACATGACAATATTAAAAATATATATATATTATTAATATCTATATTATTTATATAGATAGAAATAGATGATATCTTTTTTATAAAATATCATGGAAGATTTTTAATCATGATTTAGATTCATGGAAGATTTTTAATCATGATTTAGATATCATGGAAGATTTTTAATCATAATTTTAATTTTTGTGATTTAATTATTCTATAAAAAATTAAAATATAAATTTGAACCATAAGTTTCTTTTCTTTTTTTTCTTTTTCTCTTAACCAAAAACATTCAAAAAGTCAATGTTTGTATGATGAGAATGGAGAGTGAAGGATTCAAAAGCAAACATCCATGAGAGTAATCGAGGGAAAGGCACCAACCCTTCACATCATCCAGTCATCATATGAAAACATAAAGCAATGAAACCAAGGGTATGAGATGGGAGTTGGCTATTTCTTCTCTTCGCTTTGCTTTCCTTTCGTTGGCATGGCATTGCGTTGCATTGTGATGGGCTCGGCTCACCTGGGAATGGAACCCATGTCACAACATCGCTGCTCGCACTCTTCATGTGGTTTCACGTTTCTCTACTCTGAGCCATGGTGCCCGTGTTCATGAAATCCAAGCTTTGACATGACAGCCAGTCGCGTACCTTTTCATGAAAATGTACCCTTTTTCTAGATCCTTGGAAAATTTGTTGCCCGCGATGTCTTCGAGGAACTCGATTTCGAGTACTTGCTTGCCCATATGTACACAGTTCTCCACGTCAGTTGCAGACTGTCGTACTCTCAAGTTTTGACTGCGGTGGAGAATCCATGAACATGGCTTCCGGAATGTCGGTTTGAGAATGCTTTATTAATGCTGGTCGTTGTGGTGATTAATTTGTAATGCTCATTACTCATCAGAAGATATTTACAGTGGAAAGTTACAATCACCGCAGAAAATGCACCAGTCCTTCGCACCCGTGGCATCGATGAGCGTGGTGCCCTCTTTCGCAGGACCTCATGCTGCCGGCACTTGGAGTTTTGTGATTTGTGTCAGGGGTCATTCGAGAGGTGTGATAGATTGCTTTGTGCAAGGCGCACGCCTAGTGCCAATCCATCCCTCTTGCTTGCCTGAATGTCAGATATTTGTGAAGTCATGTTCATCAATCTGTAGTCGCAGCACATGAACGAAGGTGCAGCATAGCTACGGGAATCTAGCAGTCCTAGGAAGAACTTCAACAACCCGAGGATGCAAAGCGAGTCAATCATTCATTCTCTCCCCCTTTTAAAGAATCAGTTCAATGAGCATCTGATTTTGAAGTCTGGGTAAGTCAGCCTCACGTGGTGCCCTCCTCTCCAACACCTGTGCCACCCAACCCTCCAACCTCTAACCGCTGGCGACATCATGTTTGAAGCTGTCAAGCCATGCTTAGGCCCTCCTCTGGTCTAAAAGTGGCGCATTTGTCTGCGCTCGGGTGACAGAAGGTCACTATCCCGCCCTCATATCAGCATGTGGGTAGAGTGAAATCCTCAATACCACGAAGAAAAGGGTCCGCCAAATAAAATGAGGATTTCTTCGTGGAAGCGCATTCCATTCTTGAG
Organism: Physcomitrellopsis africana; assembly: GCA_036785485.1. Lineage (NCBI taxonomy): Eukaryota > Viridiplantae > Streptophyta > Bryopsida > Funariales > Funariaceae > Physcomitrellopsis > Physcomitrellopsis africana. The sequence goes on from JAWRVF010000551.1 coordinate 29,218, forward strand.
CGGTACAGTGTACAATTTTTGTGAAGCACAATTATACCCAATTTCTTCCAATGAGGAGAAAGTCGCGCTGAGCTGATATATAATGCAGTTGGGATCCAATAAATCAATCGACTTACTCCTTCAGACGAATTGCAATGCAAAGCAGCTTCGATAGCGGACAATTACACCGATTCAAAATTGCACAAAATTATTCAGTAAATTTTCTGGAAAAAGCTTTATTCATAATTAAGGCATTTCTCTTGCTCATGAACATGTTAAGCTATCAATTACAGTGGTCGAACCTTGTGAAGGCTTGTCATGGATCCTTAAAGAGCTCCTCATTGAAACACTAAACGCCAACCCTGCGTCATGAAGGATAGCAATATCCGTAACTGCAATCGGGACAAGTAAAAAAATCTTTAATGTACTACACTTGTTGCAGACCCTGAAGAGAGGTCACAAAGACGAGAACTTAAACTTTCAACTACCGTGTGCGCTGTTTATAGCGTGATTACGTAATGTCTGTCGTGAAGTGTTTGTTTGACCTCGATGTCGTGGAGTTGAAGGAAGAAGATCACTCGAAGGCGATAAGCGAGGAGGGATTGACAACTCTGCAGTTCACTCGAACCTCTCCCTCATTGCCGGTGAGAGGTTTAATGTTTCCCATCTTGATAATACTCTGTGCATATTGCCGGAAAAACTTATTCTGGCTCTGGGCAAAATCCTGCACCCAAGCCACGTTCGGGCCTGGAGTGCTCTGTAGCACCTGGTCGCTTCTGATGATGCCCTCGCCCCTTAGCAGATTCCTGAAGTACTTGTTGTCGAATTCGTCGGGGGTTGCCAGGTCCAAGTTCTGCAGAGCGAATTTGTCGCCATCCTCTGGACAAACCTTAGCAAGGTGAGCGCGGAACTCGGCGCTGATGTTGGTGTCGTTGAGGAATTCTCTCACAAATTCGCATCTGACCCTGCCAATGGTGTGAGCACCTGGGCAACACAATCGAGTGAAACGTCAAATTGCTGCCAAATTGCATTGCCCATAAGACTATTATCGTCGTGTATTTCTCTCCCTCAGACTTGATGGACATTCACAATCAAATAGAAAGTACCTGAGAGTGCGACAAGATCCAATTCGTTCAGGTTCTTGGAAGCAAAACTTGCCACCAATACTGGGTAAGTAGAGGCTGGCGTAGGCAAGTCGAGGTTGGCTTGTGTAACGTTTGCGAACAGGCTATCACGGCGACCGAAGAATACCGGGTACTCGGGAACCAACCCAACCTTCACCATTCAATCACTCAAAAAAAGTGAGCTTTATGAGCGTATAATTTAGCACCGTCACAGGGCTTCAGATGCCTCTTCTAAAAACGATGAGAAAGAATCGGTTAGCGATTTTTTACTCGAGAATTCAATTTATCCAATACTGTTTTACATCACTACCAAGTATATGGTAGTGATTGAAAAGATGTGGAGATTTTTTGACAGACACAGCTAGATCAAAGGTTGCACTTAAGGGAGTACCTCAACAGCAGAGTCACGAGATGCGACTGCCAGAAGATCCGCGCACGAAACAGTCCTTGGGCAAGCCTTCTCCAATGCTGCCTTGATCGAGTCCACCACCTCAAATCCTCTCGCGGATCTATTATTCCCATCCGCAAATTTCTCGGAGTCGATACCCGGCGCGTCGTCCAGCAGAAGTGATCCATCGCACCCCTACACCAGACATCACAGTCGATGAGCCTTTCCGTAACACAGGCCATGGCAATTGCTACTATCTAGTACCAATCAATTGCCTAAAAACATCTTCAAAATGCTGCAAGTTGATAGCGACAGCTTGTAGATACACGAGGTAGATCTGCCAGTGCGTACATTGACGAAGCAGTCGTGAAAATGGAGGCGAATCAAGGAAGCAGCCATTCTCTTTTCAGCCGCCACAGCTTTCTTCACCTCAGCTTTGACAATGGAATAAATTTGAGGGCATGAAGTGTCGTAGAAAGTGGTGGTCAGCTGAGCTTCACCTCCAATAACTGCCATAATAGCCAGTGCTACCAGACACAGCCCAACTCTCTTCCCCATAGTTCTGGCCATATCGACAAGTATCTGAATCACCGCCACCTGAGTTCAGCAAAATCTTGCTTTGCCAACTTCAGGAGTTCCTGGAGCTGCACAAACTGCCAGACTGATAAGGGGTGATTGAGCAACGTCTCCACCCCACGATAATATGGAGAGCTGCAGTTGCACTTGAGGAGTCAAAGGTCGCGTGGTCAAACACGCACTTGAGCTCAGCAACCTGGTGCCTCATCTGTCAATGTATTCCAACTTGCCGTGATGACTCAGAGGAACCTTGCACATCTCACTTGAGGAAATTTTGTCTGCAGTTCGCCTTGTTGAAGAGTGGCCGAAGCATCTTTGGAGTTGAACCCCACGAGCTCATCTTTTCGGGCTTGTGCTCTCCTTACGGCGGCTGATTAGTGTGTGCTCTTCACTTGCCTAGGGCTTTGGCACAGGATTTACTATTCTCATGGGTGTTGGTGAAAGGAGCTGTGCCTTAGTATTCTAACAAGTGTTTGCAGTCTAGATCACATTTAAAAAGATGGACCCATCATTTCTGTTGCCAAGATTTCAAGAATTTATTCTTGATAAGCTTGACTTCAAGTAAAGATTTTTGATGTGAAATCATTCACTAATAGCAAAAAAAAAATGAAGAATGTATTGAAATAGGGAATTGATATTTCCACCCACACTTTTACTATTTCCAGCCATTATATGACTACCATCATATGATACAATAGATCCACTACCCATGTGGAGTCACAAACGACACATTTCATCACCTTCACAAAGGTCAAGGTCTATGATTTCTATCCCTTTTTTGCCCCCCTCTTTTCCCACTTCATCTGGCCTCATATCCAAAACACTCTCATACAAAGATAAATTGTTGTTGCCACACAACTAGCAATTCAATCTTACCCTATTTTTGCTAAAAAGGAGGCTTCAAACCAACCATGCTACTAAGAAATGGTTGTCACAACCAATAAAATGACCAGTTCTCCATTAAAGAATTCCATGTGTGGAAATAATAAAAGTGTAGGTGGAAATATCAAATTATCAATGAAAGATAGTTTGTTTTTCAATTATTTTGATTGCTCTATTATATACTATATTATATACTACTTGAGTTCCTCATTCATTTTAATTGTTTCAGGGTTCTTTGATAATAATAAGAAAACCTACAATAAAAAAATAAAAAAATAAAAAAAATCCACTTTTTATTGATCACATTCTTGCTTTATCTAACTGTGATTAGAAATAAATTTTATCCTCGTCCTGCTTGTCAAATGTTTTTTAGCCACCTGTGAATTTCGCTTGTAGTGTTTTTTCACACCAAACCTAAGAACAGAACTAGTTTGGATTAACGCCAGAGACTCAGCAGGCTGGCCCTTGTCTGTTCTAACACCAAGCATAACGGTAATCGAGTGCCGTGTGGATGCTGAAACTAAGTGAAATTCCAAACCACACTGAAAGAATGCTGCGGAGATTGCTGAAACAAATCCAACAATGAAGGTGGGTAGTCTGTTATGGAACTACGGGTGTGAATGAGTTGAACTGTGCACTGCGAAACCGTGGTCTTGCTTGCAGCTGAATTTCAAACGATCATTATGGAGTGGTAAATTTAGAGAGCATTTTGAGGACCTTGGAAATGTAGCGATTCTTGAAATTTGATGAGGACAACTTCAAGGCGGAGAGATGCGGCCTTCGTCATTCCTTCGAACTTTCACGCAGACATTAAGCTTGAATCTTCCATGTGCTGGCTCCACAACTGTGGCTTTGCACCTTTCGAAATCAAAGTTCACTACTCAAGTCACAATATCTACTTTGTGACAACACCGGGATGCACTGAAAGAAGCTCTTCCATACAGAGGTGTGGCTTCAAGGGGAAGAAAGGGAAGGAGGGGTCGCGTTGTTGTTTGTTAGTATTTTATGAAAGAACTTCCTGGAACCTCCATCTGCCAAGTGATCCTTCTGGACTTGAATTGGGGTGGTACAATAAGGTGCATCAGACTGCATAAACTTGCAGAGATAACTTCATCGCTTCCTACACAACAGTCTAGTACTAATAGTTTCGTGCCGGGTTTTAAGATCACTATTTTATTCAAGTGATGGAAAAATTACATGAGGAGAGTTTGTGATCAGAATGATTTTCATGAGCTTGTTAGCACACGGTACACATGTATCCTCCTGAGTCCAATCTGGCAGTGTCCGAATACAACGCTACTCGGTGTTGAATTCGTTCCATGTACACATCGTGCTCATGAACGTGCTGTCAAAAGGGACGAGTGTGGATGGACCAAGCTCGTTCAAGTCGTCGTAAAGCCTGCCCTCTAAGAATCGTCGCTACTAGCATATGTGAGTGGATCTCCATAATCTGACAATTTCGGTTGAATTCTGCACCTCAGCTGACTTGATTTATCATTGAACGCTGACTTGAGAAGAACAAGCGAGTGGGCCACCCCAAATTGCGCATGGCACGTTATAGTAGCTGTTTTGTGACAATATTCATACAAATATGATGTGGTTGGGACCTTCCTTACTCTCATGAAGAGTGCACGGTATCTCGCAGTCCTCCAGACCACTCCTAGCCACTAGTCTCCGAATTCTCACGAAGCGTACACTACACTCATTAGCATGAGGATTTGTAAGAAGAAAAAAATTATTTATATTAGTCCCAGCAAAGAAGTATGGTATGGGAGAGAAATTTCTTTAATCCAGTTGAAAGAGTTACCATGTGGAGTAAAAAATCTTGTGGTCCCATACAAAATGAATGATAGAGCATTAAAAATTACTAGAATTGCATTAAGCCATGCCAATCTTTTAACCAGATTGTCTGTCATTTTGAGAATCCTCTTCTTACCATATTAACTTCAAGAATCCATGTTTTTTTGATGGTCAAAGGACTAAGCTAATGCCAGACCAACCTCCAGTGACGGTCAATCGGAAGCCCAGTGTTGCACTCATCGAAACAAGTTTCGTGTGTTTTCATTCGTCTCCGTGGAAAATAATGCAGATTCGTAGACTGCTTGATGCTGAAACCAGGGATTCTGATCAGCAAGGGCGTTCAACCAGAGGATTTTGAGGATTGACGTCCGTTAGAGTTGAACGTGATCAGTTTGTGCAATCCACTGCAGGAATTTAGTTCTTTTGTAATTTGGATGTATTGTTTCGTCGGGAATGTTGCTTGCTTCCGGAAGATATCCACCGTTACACACGCAACTTCCAGCCACTGTCTCGTTACAGGAAACAATCTCCGCGTCTGTAGGATATAAGACAAGACTAGAAGAAAAAACATAAACCAAAGAAAATGAAACAACAAGCGCGCAAGATCTAAAAGCACAACTCCAGATACATCTGAGTTGCTAAGAATCAGTGGTGACAAAAACTGGATCTAATCTCATTGCAGGAAGGCATGGAAGAGAGCACCACTCGCAAGGCTTTCGAAGATGGTGAATGACAACACTCGTAACTTAATCGAGGCTATGATCTCAGAGTCCTTGAGGATTCTTCACAGTCGTGACCGACGCAGTTGCGGGACATGTGCTTCGGCAAGCTCTCCTTCATGTAAATTGGATGGAATGGTAAGAGAGCGATGGACACCACCCATCTGCCGGGCGACATCTTTTAGACACTGCACGACATCACTGCAAAACTTGATGATGAAATCGTTGATGTGGTGAAAATATAGAGGTGGGTTGATTACCTTTTTTCAATGTAACTTTAATTCTCATTAACATTATTGGTAAAAAAAATTAATTATTGCAAAGAAAAAAAAAAAAAAAAAAAAAAAAAATTGATTTCACAATGTCAAGGAGGACAAAACAGGTGAGGGAGGGAACCCAGAATATGACGAAACAGAAAAGAAAAGGGAGCCAAGGGAAGGGGAAGTGAAGCAGGCCCCAGGCAGGGAATGCAGGGATGAGTGGCCAAGGGGAGAATGGTGCGAAGGGGGGGGGGTGGTGTGTGTGTGTGTGTGTGGGGGGGGGGGGTTTGTGTGTGTGCTGAGGCTCTTTCGCTGCACTGCCAGCCCATCGGCGTTGTGGTAGGATTCTCTGCGGCGATGGCTCTTGACTTGGGTTCGCAGATTTCGATGCCACCGCTCTCGCCGGAATCCAGGACCCCCACCTCCACCCCCAGTGCTCCGCCTTCCGCCCCATTCACGTGCTCCGCTGCCTGTGCATTACCACCCTCTCACATTTAGCACAATCACTTCTAATAAAAGCTGCATGCAATGACCCGGTAGCGTGCGCCTTGATTGTGGGGGTCCGATGCTTACAAGTGCGAGAGGGAGGTGCGGGGGGGGGGGGGGGGGGTCCCGACTGGTGGCGGTCACGAGCATGGCACGGCGATTGCGGAGGAGCTCCGAGGCGCAATTGCAGGATGGTGGAGCTGCGACGCGGGACGGGGACGGGGCAGGGGAGGCGTGCCATGAATAGAATAGCTCTCGACCCCCCTTCCCCATTCTCCGCCTTTGCTGGGACTCTCTGACCGAGTGTGTGCCTGCCTCCCTCACTCACTGCTTATGGTAGGTGGATGGGTGGTTCTCGTTCTCTAAATTATGAAAGCGTGTTGAAAGTTATTTCATACATTCATGAAAGCTTCATAATAGCTGAAATATTATTTAGTATTGAGATGTGCCCAGTACCAAAAAATGGATGGCAAAACAATTACTAGGCATCAGAGTAGGGGTGAAAATCCGTTGGAGCAACAGAGTTCCCAGCAGTGGCTTAATCATCCACTACTTAGAAGACCCGAGTTAAAGTAGATTGTAAGGAAAACATGTAACATATCGACACCCCAGGCTTGCCTTAGTTTTAGTTATCAGAGCATAGGTAGGCTTCATCCTCAATGTACTCTTACATAGTGAATGCAATGGATATACCCCAACTGTTTAAAAGAATACATATATATATATATATATATACATACAAATACATTTGAATTTCAATTTTTATTTTGTAAAATGTTTCTTCATTTTTTAAGGTATCAAGAAGATGATATTAAAATTCACACTGTTAATTTCTATGTATGGTTTTTTGAAAAGAAGTTGCTTTTGTTGATGAAAGTATGTTTCATATTGATTAATGTTTAAAATTGATGATTTTTGAACAATAACCTTTAGATTCAATATCAACTCTGGGTTTTGTGCAATACGGTATATTTTTGAAAAATTAAAGCATTTGAATTTTAGTTTTATAAATTGAAAATCAACACTGCAGTTAAAAACCCGTTTTTCAATAAGAAAATCATTTATAAAATTTATATTTCAATCATTTATAAATTCAGAAATTTGTATTGTAAAGATTAAGATAAACAACAATCAACAACTTGCTGCAGTATTGAAACATGAAACTATTTTTTTATATTCAAATCTCATTTCATAACATTCCAAAAGAATAAAACCTGATTATTTATGATAGAAATATGTTTCAATAAGTAAAAGTGTAAAAGAAACAGAAACATGCTTGCAAATTATTGAAAAAAAAAAACAGAAAGAAAGAAAAAAAAGGGGGTTTGGGAGGAAACAACTGTGGTTTGACATCAAGTGTTATATTGATACTGCAATACGTCATATTGAAGTGTGGAGAATAGGAAAGTTGAGGCAGTGAATGGAATGAAATTGTCTCTCTTTCCAAAGTGTGCAGGAGAGCTGGCACACAACTGACGAAGATGAAGGTTGTTGCGCATCGCCATTGCCGTTGAACTGCACCGACGCCACTGCTCAGTGTGTCCTTGCCCCCATCGCAGAATGGGCTTAAATCATAGCACCGGATCTGAATGCTTGTCCTGCCCAGTGACTCTGTAAATCCATGAAGAGACTAGCTCTACTTCCTATATAGACAGAGCTGCAGAATCGAATTGAGCTGTGCCACATCTATTGTCCGGTGAATGATGTTTAGCTAATGTCTCCGAAGGGGCCAGTCCCGCTATGACCGAATGCTCAGACCTCGTTGAAGTGCACATCGCAGAGTCTCTCGAGGGCATCCCGGGTAATTGATGCTGCTTCAGTGATGATGTTCTCTCTGATCATCACGTGAGGGTAAACAATGTAGGATAGCTTCACACTGCTACTCTATCTCTCAGCGATAGTCGGTTTAGGCACGAACCCAGCGAGTCACTTTGCCGGCGAGGTTAGCGAGGTAACGTTCTCAGATCACATCGTCGCCAACTACCTGCGCATCCATGGCACCATCTAGGTTTTAGATCTAGGGAAAGCCCCATGCACCGCTGAGCTTACCTAATATGTCGGTGGCTGGGATGGACACACGGTTTTGCGGTTTAGTCGCAACACGTTGAAATCAGTCACATGGATGGCAAACTAGATTGCACCCTGTAGGTCTTCGGAGTATAGGTCACAAGACGTGATATTTTTCAAGCGATTGATACGTCGGCAACCCGTGCCCCCACAAATCCTTTCCACAAGCATTGATGTAAGGTTATGGTCACTATGTAATTGCAGGATTTGTTTCAAGAGTAATATTCCAACACCCACAAGCTTTCCAGAGTGCTTTTACACGAACGAATGAATGGATATATAAATATATATAAACACACACATACCTCTCTGATTGGGATTACACTATTTTCCCTATGCAACAAAATGACATACTGGTCAAATTATTTATAGCATGTTAATAATATGTGATTTTTTTCAATATAAATCATCAATGTGAATGTCAAAGTAGACTTGTAATTTAAAATGAAAGATGTGTGTATTAAATGTGGGCACCAAAGACACAAAGCTGAAAATCATTAATTTATGGCTTATGAATTCAGACTTCACTGAAGAATTAATGAGAAAGAATATTCTAGTAATAATTATATAAATTCATCAATGTACAATACATTTTAATTTTAATTTAATTTTAAAATCAGCATTAACATACAAACTATTTGTTTGAGATTTAAAATATATTTATCTCTCTTTTGTTGCTGTTGTTGCTGTTGCTGTTGTATTTTTTTAAAAAAATTGAGTAAAGTAAAGATCAAAGCTACTTTGATGAATAAATACAAATTGTCAGTATTGCTTGTTCATAACTACGTCGATAGTTATTCAATTGTTTTTAGTAATTTCCATGACATGAACAATTTTTTCTCATAAATCAACCATTTAGTGGTTTGGTCCTTTTTAGTAGTCTTTCTTTATTCATATATATATATAGATAATGGTTAAACACATGTCATTTTTTTATACTATCAAAAATCTGATACTGCATGTAATAAATGAGTATTCAGTTTTCAAAGGTTTCAAGATCTAAGAAAGTAATAATATAAAATAAAAGATGTGTAAATTTAATCAAGATGCATTATTTTTTACATTAAATTTTTTAAATTTTTTACTATTTGAATACCTATTTTAGAATTAATTATTCATATATTTTTTTAAATCAGAGAATTTGAGTTATATATATATATATATATATATATATGCATGTGTGCACAATCACAGAAAAAGAAAATATCTTTAAATTTTTTTAATCAGTGCAAAAAACGTGAATTGATTTTTCTCTTTAAAAATATTCATATTTTTTTGTCATGTGTAAAAATTTTGTCTACATTTAAAAAATAAAATAAAATAAAAAAAAATCATTTGTTTATCTTTTATTATAGTAATTATCTTTCATTATAGGTAACTTACTAAAATTGAAATTAGAAAAAACCATTATATTTTGGTGATTGGATTTAAAAGATTATAGTTTTTTTGAAATAAGTTATATCTAACAATAATAATTTTTTATATATCTAACAATAATTTTTTATGAAAATGTCACCCATTTGAATTTGGAGGGCGTCAATTCATCTCAGAAAAGAAGCAATTGAAGCATGTCATTGATCACACAGTCGACCGACGTCCACGGAGGAAGACAAACAGCATCAGCGACGGTGTTAGTGTCGGTATCGATCCACTAACATGAGCTCGAGATTAGGCTCGGACGCACAATTCGAAGGGGATTCAAATACACCAGTAGTCAAGGGGATGGACCCCAATTTCTGCAGACGAGGTGGCGAACCCAGTTGGCCTGGATTGCAGAGAACAGTGGGGATCAGGGGTTTTCGGCACTTTCTAGGAAGTAGGTCTGTTGGATAAGGAGGCAATATTCTAACATTGTTGTAGTGATGAAGTTTCCACGGTGAAATCTGTGGAAGGTCGCACCAATCGTGGAGGGACTGCACAAGAGCGTCGGATGCGAAGTAGTTCGATCGTCCAGACAGCTGACGTTGTTGTGGCGGGAAGCGTCCGTTTTTCGAGGAAAGGACAGTCCGGATATGATACTGGAGCGTTGAAGGATTGGGAGTGAAAGTCAACATGCGATCGACAATCCCGCCAGGTCCATAACTTTCGGAGCAGACGTCATGTAGGGAGAGTGACATGCAGCAGCCCGCTTTCTGTTAGTAGTGGGGAAGTGTGTGCTCCAATGCTATTAAAGAAGTATTGAAACTTCAAAGTTGGAAGGTATTAATAGATAGAACCAATTTGGCGCTAACACGACGGAAACCAAGGCGTGTTGACGCGATTACTACCCCCAAACTCAGGGTTGGGAACGTGCTCAGGCGCTTATGCTCGGCATTTCTAGCAAATGCAGCCTTGCTATAAGATTTGCCCACCCTTTCATCTCCCATTGTCAACTTGCACAGCTGGATCAAAGACAACGTGAGCTTTCAGCTACACTTCGTTGGTAGGCAACTGGAATCCCTTTTACCGTTCCTTCATCTTCTTTCCCTTCATTTCTCCCTCTTCGATTCAGCATTGTGAGGATCTTCTTCAGTATATTTCTCTTTGAGCTGTGGATCGGAGTTCGTGAGAGGTACTCATTCAAAAGCGCAGCATACAAGTTGTGAGGAGATTGTTGTTGTTTAACAGGTTCATGTTATTTCGACAGACATGGTTGTAAGCTGGAGTAAGTAGATGGGGTCGCCATTATGCTTACAAATTGGCAGTGGAGAGAATAGATACTGAACTGATCTTAGACGATTATGAATTCGTGGGTGAGGGGAAATTTCGGTAATCAAGTCAGTCAAACGAAGATCGGCGAGGTTTTCCTATGCTGGATATCTGGAATTGATCTGTTAGTTTCAGAGAGGGCAGTATTGAAAGAACTGTGAAGTTAACCACATCTTTCTTGCTTGTGCGCGGCTACAGGCATTGACGTGCATTACCCCAAACAATCTGTCATGTGCTGGTAAGTTAGACATACCCGTATCAATCATGTGAATGATGCTAATTGGTCCTCGGAGTTGCAGCTCTTTTTCTCCGGTCGTAAGGAATTGGTGAAGGAGTACTGAATGATGCATCTCGACACGAGCTCATGAGTGCACTTGCTTCATTTGTGGTTATTTCAGATTACTTTGTGTGAGTTTCCTGGTCGAGGTTGTGGCGCATCGGGAGGTTCGACCACTGGACATAATGTCTAGGCATATCATCCTTTTGTGTATCGTCGCTGTGCTCTCATGGAGCGTCGTATCTGCACATGTCCTTGTTCCACCGAAAGGATACAGGTAAACTATTCATTTCACATAGACAGATATCCCTAATATTCAATAGATCTCTTTAAAATGTGTCAAGTGTGCCCTTGTATTTAAGGAAAGGTCCGATAAGTAGTAGAAAATATGGTCTGTAGTTTGCGCATTGACTCTAGGTGTTTGCATCTGGTGCAGCGTTGGATTCAGGGGGACGCTCCGGAATGGGGTGCAGAAGTATGTCTGCAAACACGGCTATTGGATCAAGACAGGGTCTTCTGCTGACGTAATCTCTCCAGACGGTTCAAAGCTTGGAACTTACCGATCAGTCCATGACCAGAAGGCGCGGACTAACACTTACTACTGGAACATACTCAATAGCGCTGGAGGCTCCTACGAATCAGGACACTCAGTGAGTGTTATACAAGGTACTTCATCAGGGGGAGAGATATAAAAAGAGAAAGAAAGCACCTGATTTTGCAAACATTCTTGTTTGTGTATTGAGTATATCTAACGTTTCACATAAATCTCTCGTCATTTCTATGCAGCCTCACCTCTGAAGAGCGTGCGAGTGTCTTCATCAGCTATCTCGGAGTATTTAGCAATCGTTAAAGTGCGCCGCGGTGCAGGAGATGCGTCTCAGGTTACATTTGTTTCGCTCACCGGGACGAGAGGTGGTTTGCCTCCAAGTCAGGCATTGTGCTCCGGATATGGCTCTACATCCGGTGTCCCGTTTGGAGGGAAGTTCACTTTCTACACCGTGGATCGTGAGCCTCCTCAGGTTCCACCATCTCTGACAGCAAATGGAACCTTTGTGCAGTCGGTATTCTGTGAAGGAAAGATGAGCTATCGGTTTACCAGAGGCCGCTGGATCCGTAGTGGCTTTTCCGCCACAATGTCTGAAGTAGCCGGAGGCAGCCCACTCGGGAAATGTGGAACAGTCCTGAAGCCTGATGCGTATGGCAGCAAAGTGGCGTTCCGGTTCGGATCTCCCAACGGATTCTGGCTTCAGGGCAGGCAGTGCGCCCAGCCCCTCAAAATCTCCTCCGACGGCTGCCCATGGCAATTGCTAGCCATTACCACCTCCGGAGGCACTGAGTAAGTGTCTTCTATAGTACACGTACTGACAAATCTCTTACCTGGTGCGATTACTACACTCCCCTGAGTTCAAAAATAACATTCCTGACTCCTACTTCGTGATGGCAGATCTCCAATGGGTCAGTACAAGTACGTACTGATCGGGGCCACATACGGAGGAGAGCCACCAAAACTCGCCGCCAGAACCGAGGGCATGACATGGGGCTCTTGCTTCACAGCTCAGGCCTACTTGTTCGCAGAGTAAAGATCGCGCCCGTGAATCTGACGAAACAGGAGGAAGATCAATCACAAGCAATTGAAGATAACGGGGCAGATTTGTCATCCTCCTCGGGCATGGACCTATTCCAGCAAACTCGAGATTGAGAAATAATGGGGACGAGGGACCGGCTATGCATAGACTAGAAGCCTCAATGGTGTCACGGCCCTTTCATTCATTTATGTAGACGTGGCGATTCTTTCACTAACTGGAGCTATAGATGGCTTAAGCTTTTCCCCTCTTCTGGTGGCTGAACAGCGATAGCTTCTCATTCTTTGGGCAATGGACTCCGCAGCAGAAAAATAATATGTGCCTGGCTCTAGAAAGTCAATTTTTGGATGCCAACCCATTTGTGGGCGAAGCTCTGCATTTAATAATGTGAATAGAGGAGTGTCTCATCAAATCGTGTTTCTGCTTTCCTGTTCGATTCTTGCCGAATAAGAATAGATGAGATTTTCATTTGAATTTCTGCAACTGCTGCGACATACCGCAAACTTTCCTTGTGAACTTTGAAACAGTTTAAGATGCCGTGATGCATGAAGCCCCAAATGGTTATAATTACTGTTTCTTTACAAGCTTCAAGGTTGCCGTAGAGTGATGTGGATTTGTGCTGGGACCATCCATGATCTTTGTTGAATTGTTAGAAGAAACATGATTTTGTCTTTACTTTGCATCATAATGCTTATTGCCTACTATGTCAATTATAATTTAGTATTGATTCTAAAGTTTAGATGCTTTTATCTTGCATGATTCTACAAAAGAGCACATACAGAAAAACAAATTGAATTTTATTTCACATTCAATATTCAAATTTAAAATAAAAGCGGTAATAAAAGAGCATGTAAATAAAATATTATTATATTAAAACTTCAAATAAAATATAAATTAAAAATAAATATATACATATATAAAGGATATGAGGGTGATGAGCCTAAATGTAGTTTTAGGATAATAAACTCAAGTAAAGATATTAGAGCATAGAACAATATAATATATGTGGTACTCAATAGTTAATATAATATGCTTCATTCTTTTCTTGTGCTTAGGTTAAAACTTAAGTTGTTATTTATGTGAGGGTTTATTCTTTCTATACAAACTATGGTCTCAACTATTTATTATGTATGGAAGATATTCAAAGTACTATAAAATGAAGGTTTTTGTCTCCACTCACTATCTTTTAAACTTAAGAGATAATAGGAGGTATTTTTAAAAAGCAAATTCTAAACTCAATCATATGAATAAATACTATCATACAAGTTAGCATCCATAAAGGTCAAGTTTAAGCAAAGAGTATTATTAATGAACTCAAGGACATTGAAAGGAGAGGAATTGGAATCCTTCTTTGAATAACTATTTCTAAATTTTAGAACATATGTTAGAGAGTCTTCTATGCATAGCAAGGACTATTTTTAATATTAAAAAAGTTTTAGATTTGAACAAAGATAGAAGTTGGAAAGATTAGTTCTATTTTTTTTGTTCATTTATTTTACATATGCTACATTCTATTAAAATAATATAACTTCACTTATTTTAGAGACCTTAAAAAGATGATGATTAATGCAAAAGTATATTAATATATTTTTTAGATTATACAAACTCTATAAATTCTTTGTTCAAAAATATTTAATGAATATATATAAATAACAAATTTTTTATAAATAAAATACATGCCACAAATAAATCATATATATATATATATATATATATATATTTATTTATTTATTTATTTAAAAGAGTAATATTTGTAGTGATAATGACAAAAAAATAATGCCTATTAAAATAATATCTTAACAAAAATAAGCTTTTTGTATAATAATATTATAAAAGATTAATAAAACTATACTAAAATAAAAGAAAAAAAATAAATATATACAATACCTTGACTAAATTGATTTTTCAATTAAAATTTAATATTTATTGGAAGTCTAGGACTTTATAGATAATGTTATAATTATTATAATTAGATATAATTATAAATTTTTTTGTCTTTTGATTCTAATTCTATCAATAGATATATCTACCTAACCAAAAATATTACCACAACTATTTAATAATAAAGAATCAAGTTATTTTATTAATTATATCTAATTTTTTTAACTATTAATTACTTTTTAAAAATAAATCTTAAGTTTTAAGCAATCAAATCTTAATATAATCAAGACTAAAAATTATTTTTAAAATTTCTTGTCTTAAATTATCCTTGTAGTTAGATTGTGCTTAAATTTAAAAGATCTTGGTTTATTTTAGAGTTGTCTAAAATATGGTGAAGATTATAACAATTATTGCAAATGGTCTAATATCTACAATAAGAAAATTTTAAGTTTAAGGTCTTAAAAATTCAAAAAAATCTTCTATTTTGATATACAAATACTTGTATTTAGATTATAAATTAAAGATTTTATCAATTTAATACTTAATATTATTATTAAATATAATAAAAGCTTATTATATATAACTTATTTTTAAAATATATGAACTATAACATGCTTATAAGAAAAAAAGATAAAAATAATTAAATAAAATTATATAATAAATTAAAACTTGAGATAAAAATCAATTAGTTTGACTTAGTAGATAATTATAAATAGATCCAGTCTTTTATTTTTTAACTTCTTTGATAGTATTTATACACATTTAAATTATTCTTAAAATTTTAATTAAAATTTATAAGAATTATTTTCATAATATTTTAATAAATTTTAATCTTTTATAAAAAATATAAGTTTATTCTAAATTATACCAAGATAATTTATTAAATTTTATGTAGTTATAATCCTAATATATTTTGTTTAAAAAGAAATTGTTGAAGGATGAGAGATTTAATCTTTATAAAAATAGATTTATTACTAATGTATATATATATATATATATATATATATTATCATTCTAAAATATTTAATGGCAACAAATTTATTCAATTATCTTACTGAAAGATTATATTACAATAAAATATTCTTCCAAAATATTCTTTTAAAATACTTCTTTTATTTTATAACTTCTTTGATAGGATAAATAGATCCAATCTTTTACTTTTTAATTTCATTTGCATTAATTTTGACTATCTCTATGTAGATAATTATAAATAGAAATATTAATTTTAATATAAAAATTTTAAAATTAAAATTTTTAATTTAATGTATTAATTTTTAAAAACCATAAATTCAAAATAAACTATAAAATATAATGATTTTAAAAAAAAATTAGTCCTTTAGTCTAAAAAAATAGTCCAAAATTATTAAAATTAAATTTTTATCATTATAGATTAGAATAATTATGATAAAATCTATATTTAGTAATATATGTATGCTATTTTTAGAATAAAATATAATTAAAATAGGCCAGATGGTTGATACCTTAGAATCTTGGCTTATGCATGTGTATCATAAAACCAATTAAGTTCTTCTATAACTTTATATTTTTGTGGCTACTACTGATTATTAGATATTTGTTGAATTCATTTATTTAGATTAAATGACTAATAATAATAAGATTATAATTTCTATATATAATATATAGATGTGCTAGTCTTAAAAATTCATAAAATAATTTTTTAAAGTATAATGTACATTCTTTACATTCAAAGTCATTACGCTATTCTAAGTTTAAGATATATATTTATATTAATAACATTGTAAATTTTTTATTTTATGTTGTTATATTAAATACATATAAAATTATTTTATTTAATTTGTTTTATTTCGATTCAAGAAATATTTTTAAACTAATAATGCATTTTCATCTATACACACTTGTTTTAATCTATAAAAGAAATCATTTAGTTTTTTTTAGAAGTTACTTGGACAATATGTTATGATAGAGTTAAATCAAGATACTTTCATATTCTTTTTAATTTATTTTTAAGATAAATAATTTTTTATTTATAAAATACTTAAAATAATTATAATTTTTATAAATTTCTAAAATATATTTAGTTTTTTAAAATAAATAGATTAATATAAGCAATATTTAATATTTCTAAAAATTTGTTATTGATAAATTCTAAAATATTTTGACAACAAAAAGTGTAAGAGCAATATGGAATAAATTGAAGTTTATAAATATTATAAAATTAATAAAAATTATTAATTTCATAAAAATAATATACATCATTTATTGACAATGATTTGATTTCTCTACAAATCTATAAAAATTCTTTTATTTAATATAATAATTTTTTTTCAAAAATTAACTAAAAATAAATAAATATATAAAAATTCTAATATATATAGTGAAATAAATCTTCTTCATTCTTATAATTTATTAATCTATTATTTAAATACACAACTACAAAGTTGTATACATATTCTTAAAATATTTTATTTATTACATATTAAAAGATTACATGTGCATCGACACAAAAATTATAATAAAAGTATCTAATATTTATCATATATATATATATATATATATATATATATATATATATCTTTTTATTAGATTTTAATAAGATTTTAAAGTATTTTTATAAAAACCAATTAGAAAAGTTTTTTTTCTTCTTAGTGATAATATTTAATGTTGTTTTGAAATTTTTATTTTTATTTTTAAATAATTTATGCCCATTATTCTTCTTATCAAATAAAATAGATATTTTTATTAGTTAATTTTAGACAAATATATATATATATATATATTTTTTATTAATATAATCTCAAAATAATATCAATATTATCTAAAAATAAATTATAAATTGACTCCAATTGCAATTGAGATTTTTTTATAATTTAATTATACTATCATTGATATTTTCTTATAATTTAATTATACTATTATTGATATTTTAATAACATATTTGCTTATTTTTTCTCAAATATATCTCTAAAGTTATTTTGTTAAGTAATTAAATTGCCATTGATTTAGTTAGTTGAGGTTCTTAGTGGTAAAATATAAATTTAAAATGTTGCATTTCTTTTGATTTTTTGTACATAATCTTAAATTTCTAAAGTATTTATTTATTTATTTATGTAATATTTATAAAATTTTCTATTCTTTGACTAATGTAATTTTAAATTATGTAATCTAAACCATAGTTTAAGAATTTTAGAATTTAAATAAGATTAAATAAAACCAAAGATATTATTTAGTCCTTAACTTATTACAATAACTTCTAAAAAATATGTTTTTTGAAAAGAAACTTTTATTTGATTTTATCTATTAATAACTTAAAGAAGTACTAAAAAAGTGTCCTCTATAAGTGCTAAATTATATCAACTAAAAAAATCTTCATTGATAATACATGCTAATATTTTAGTAGCCAAATGTATTTCTACACATATATATTAATATTTTGTTTTAATATAAATATGAAGTATTAAAAAAAATTTAGGATCAAGAAGTAAGAAGAAACTTGTACTTAGAAAGAAATTAGTAGTATCCAACTATGTGGTTTCTATTATAAGTGGATAATATTATTTTTTAATAGCACAAATTTTTATCAATTAATTTATGATTTTAAGCATTAAATTAATTCTTTTAGAGCAATATCATGTAATATGGATTATCTTATTATAAAGCATATGTAGCTTATTCAATTATTCTATATGCTTTTTTTTAAGAGTATTAATTTAAAATAAGTTATATTAATTTTTATTAGATCATTTTGGCCTTTATATAAATACTTTTATTTTAAAAAAAAAATTCAGTTAATAACTTGATATTGAGCTAGTTCATCTATATTTCATTTTTTACTATCTTTCTAATTGTCAATCATCATATGCAACAATATATATAATAAATTTACTTAATTTTATATATTTTTTTAAAACCACTTTAAAATTGATTAAATTTTTTAATATTATTGTAATGAATATAAAATTTAAGTTATAAGAAATTCAAAATCATATGTTAAAACAAAATGAGTTAGTTTTTGTACTTCTATGATTTTTGTTTTGTAATTTTTTGTGGAATATTCTTTTAATTTAAAGAAAATAAAAATTTAAAATTATATATATATATAGTGAATCTCTTAAAATTTCTAATAATTATTTATAAATAATATAAATGGTATCATTTAAGCTAATGTAGTATTAGTTAAAATAATATATATATATATTCCACTTGGATGAATATATTGAGATAGTTTGAAAGGTGCAAATCCATAAATGTAAGTTATATATATTAAAAAAATCCAAAGAATTCTAACAATCCTTAAGTAATTTCAAAACTAAATAAAAATATTTAATTAACTATTTATTTGATATATTAATTTTTTAAATAATATATTTTTTATACTTATTTTAATATGCATCAAGACTATAAAAGATGTAGATTTAAAACTACAATGTATGTATAGTATACTTTAAGAAATATTCGAATAAAAATTAATGCATAAGAATTGTGATTAAATATAGAATCTACATAAAAATAATATGCTGATAATTAAGTTGAGTAATAATAACCTTGTTTCTTTCTAAACAACATACACCTAGTTCTACATTAGTTATGTAATTTTTATTCTATTACCTTGTCGTACTGTAATTGCTTACAGTATGTAAAATCCACTCAAAATGTATAATATGTTTATAGGTTTAAATATGTATTAGAATGATTAGTAAAGTAAATTAAAGGGGGTTGGTGTAAGAAAATTTATTTTAGATTTTATTTAATTTGGTTATGGCTTTTAAATTATATAGAGCCTAAATATTTAGTATAAAGCCTTGAGAGGCAATTGGGGTCCAAAAAAGAAGAAGAATTAAACTACTAAGAGGCCTATTTGGAAGGATGAAGACAAAGTGAGGATGAATGAAGACAAGGGGTGAAATTCTTCATTCCTATTGGTTGAATACCATGCCCAATGGGCTTTGAGGAGGCTACCCACAGCAAGAAGAAGGGTTTCGGCAACTTCAAAGGGGGTGATTAGAAAAACAAAGACTAGGGTTGTAAAGTTTAGGATTTTGGGTACAATTTGTGTACAAAAATTAGAGGATTTGGAGTTAGGGTAAAGAAGTTATAGCCATTTAAAGATAAGGTGTCAATATGAGACATACTGTCACTCTTTTGAAGGTTGGAGGAGTTGTATGAAAGCTTTTGGAGATCGAGAGATGCGTCTAGAGAGGGGATTTCAAGCTCTACACCTGATGTGGAAGAATTACTACATTTGGAGTTTTGAAGAAGGAGTTATTGGGAGTCAAAGACAGCAGATCGAATTCCAAGGTAGTAAGTAGACCGTTTTGTTGATAGTGATGGGGTTTGCTATATCTTAAGTTTTAGAACGAATTTTTGTCTCAAAATTTCTAAGAAGGTGTATTATTATGCTAAGAAGCTATACATCAAAGTTTCATAGCATTTGGACTTTTAGATTGTGAGATATGAAGAATTTAGTACACAGGTGTTTGTAAACAAGGGTTTAAAGCTACTGCTAGGGTTTTGGCGATATCTAAAGATCGATAATGAATCAACGGTTGAAATTTGTGTTGGTAGTTGTGAAGAATACATCAGTACTCCATGTAAATTTGGAGTAGATTTGGACAGTTGGATTAAAAGTTATGGGTTATTGAAGTTCGGAAAAAATTCCCTTCCTATAGGGGAATGAGGGTTTAGAGTATTTTGTTATGTTTTGAGTGGTTTGAGGAAATTAGGCTTATGTATAGGGTGTAATAGCCCTAAAAGAAAAACTTTTATATAAATTTCGAGGGTTTTATTATTTTGGATCTTGATTGAGTATTTAGTTGCAGCCAGAAGCCCAATGCTTTCTTGAGGCAGATTCTCTCTACCACGACAACGTAAATTTAGTTGGACAAATAAAGTGTAAAGAAGTAAGATAAAAAAAAGTGATTAATTTAAAAAGTAATAAATTAAAAAAAAAGAAGATAATAAACTATTTGTGGCTAATAAAAATAGCTCAAAAAACTTTAAATCAATTTTTTTACAAGATATCTATAATCTCTTAGTCTATTTCAATAGGGTGGGACACTTCTAAAATAAAAAACCAACTTCAACTTGTTAATGTTTTAAAAATAAAATATGGAATTTTTGTTTAAAAACAAAATTTATTAGTTTAAATACATATTTTGGTAGATCATTTATGTAGGAAGCTGTAAGTATTATTAAGATTAATCATCTTTTTTGGCATAAAAGAATAAGAATGAAATAAGAATTTGATAAATGGTATAAATTTCTGTAAAATACATTGTGCACAAATTTTTCCACAACAGAAAATTAGTGCTAGAACATCACAATCATATTCAGTGTAATGAAGTGGTTAAAATGAGTGAGAAAACGTTTATAAAGTAGTGGCTAGGAGTTACCAACCAAGCAACTGTTAGGTTTCAATAAAAGAATTGAGCAATAATATGGCGAGTAGGCACAGGAAGAATTCATTCGCCCTAACGTAGATAAAAATCACATGACATAAGTTAATCTAAAACACTTCAACCGCATCTTATTGACGAGCAACACAGATTCTCATTTGAGAGAAATTTCTATTTGTGTCTACTAAATAAAATAATAAACCGAGTTGACTTTGTTGTTTCACTATCAGCGTTCATTAACCGGACACTCGCCATGTAGTCCTACCGCGTACTACAAATGCATTGACACTGCCTGCTTCGAGCAATCTACAGAAATAAAATCGACTATCCAGGCGAAACGGAGATAAATTAAGAACCTCTTTGTCCAACAATTCCAAGATTGCCTTAAGTAGGTGGTGGTGATCGGCGTACCACCTTGAAAGGGCCAAACAAGGCGCTGCTGGACCTCGAAGGGACTATAGGCTACACATTTCGAGGGCATGCGAATGACATGCACTTGCCGAATAGAGCCGATCCCAATGTGGGTGCGCACTGTATCGCAACAGTCGCTGACTTCTAGGCACAGCTCCGATCTCCACTGTGTTGACTGAAAATGCACTGCCCACGAAGATAGGGGACCATTTTTACACAGCTGAGTGCATTAGAAACGAGTGCGTATTGAATTTTTAAAGGCTTCCGAAAAACGCACAAATGGCTCCTGCGGAAGAATGCGATCAATCGCACAATGCTCTTAGTTTACAACTTTTCAATTTAGTATATGCACATACAGAGTGATGCCGTAGGTTCTTTAATGTCACAAAAAAAAACGTAGTAGGAAATTAGGGAGTGACTGAAAGTGGAACCTCCTCTTAAAAAGCGGATGAATTGTATATTATCCAAAGTTTGGCAGCAAGTGGTGGAGGTACAAAAAAACCAAGCAAACAGAGTTGGAGCTTACTATTGTGGGCATACATCTAGGACACTGCATAAGGATCCTACCCACAAAATAATAATGTCGTAATTGTTGAATTATTTTCAAATATGGTGAAAAATATTTCAAATTTTATAAGATGTTTTGCAATCAAAATATAAAAGTGAAAGGTGAAGCAAAAGAAGAAGACAATAAAAATAAAGTCTAAACATTTCAAATTCAAATCTAAAAAATATAAAAACTTAATACTAGATAGTTTGCAATACTTGTGATTTCCAAATCTTGAAATGAAAAAAAATCAAAGTATGAACAATTTAGAAACTTTTTTCTAAAATTAAATTGGAAACACATATCCTAAAAAATTATTTTGTGCTGGCAAAGTAAAATCTTCTAACTTAAAAATCATCACAGTAAAGAATTAAAATGAAAAAAATATTTAAACCATATAATATTTAAATACATATGTCACACATACTGTACTTGGCTTGTACTTTAATTGAGGCCATCTACAGTAATAAAGATGCTACTTTGGACTACATTTTGAATAAGATTTTATTTTACATGGTCAAAAAATTATATTAAAATTTATGCTATATGCCAGTTTAAAATGGTCAAAGATATAATGTAATTAATGTAAAATTTTATATAATTTTCTTAAAACTCGTTTATTTAATTTTAGTAAGATGATACTCCTGTAAAGAAAACAAGACAATATACTTTTACAATATATATATATAAACTCTATTGGAATCCTAGCCATACCATCTATAGACTGGTTCAGATCATACACCGAATCCATAATCCCACAAAACTAGGATGACTTTTAATGATGATGATCAAGATGATCATGACCTTAGATAGGATGACCTCAATGAATTGACAAATATTGTCATCATTTTTCAAAATCGTGACACAAACAAAAACGGAGGCTACTGGGGCATAACACACAATATATATATATTTTTTTACAAAAATGGTACTTTTATTATATATATATATATATATATATATATACATATAGTAAAAAATCTATATTTTGATTTTTTATTCTTTAAATGAGTAAAAATCATGATTTCAGTCTTATGCCTTATTTATTATAAGCAATTGTAAAAATACTAAATATAATGATTATAAAAGAGACAAAGGGTGGCAAATTTAAAGATATTTAATTTTTTTAAAAAATACATTATATCTTATCATGCTAATAAAAAAATTATTGATAAATGTGAAATAGATTTAAAATATCACTTGCTCTAGAAATATTTTTTAAAACTTAAACCTAATAACTTATTGATCTAAATCAAATGGATGTAAAAGTAAAAATAAAATAATTAACCAACTTATATTATTCAAGTAGAAATAAATTTGGCAACCAACTATAATGTAGCCAAACTACTCAATATAACATTTGAATTATTGCATAAAAATTACAATGCTATAAATTAAATATACAATTAATTTTTTTTTAAAAATAAAATATTATTATATTGATAAAATAAAATAATAATAATAATAATAATATCTTATAAAATATTAGCCTCAACTTATCTAAATTTAATATTCTTTTATTATATGTAAAAAAAATTAAATGCATCCAATTAGATATCTTAAAAATTTTATATATAAATTAATATTGTTTATTAAAAATTTTATATATAAATTAATATTGATTTTTTTTCAATAAACCTGATCTTATTAAAATCTTAACTTTAAATGACATCTTCTCCTAAAAATAAAGCCCTTAGATTGCTTCAATCTTCTTGCTATCATCCTCCAAAATTGTACCTTCTCTCAACTGCTTGAATTTAGAGGCAATAGGCCCTTTGCCATAAGAATCAATATTCCTACCACATATTAGCTTCAATGTGATCAATTCTTAGCTTATTAGAAAGCAAACTTTATTAAATCTCTGACAAAACTATTCTTGTAGCTTTCTAGCTTATGAACAATAAAGGGGAGCCTTTCAAAATCGAGCTACCAAGCTATAAAGGTAGTATACCACCCTTTACTAAATTGGAGGCTTTTTCTTATTCCAAACTCCAAGTTTTAAGATTTTTATATATACAAAATTACAACAAAATTTCCTACCTTTATCTAAATTTTTAAGAATTTATTCTGAAAATTAAAAAAAAAAACTGAAAAAAACCAAAGCCACTTATAAAATCTAGAAAAAATTGGTATAGCTTTGCTGTCAAGGACAAGAACTTGATGAAATCAAATGGACAAGTGAGACTTCTCTTATAAAATAGAAATAAGAAAATATGTATTCAATAGAAACTGGAATGGCTATTGTCAAAAGACAAGACAACTAGAGACTCTTGAAACTAGATTAGAAGCAAGAAAAGAGTTGACAAGAGTGAAGAAGACTTCACTCTTGTCTCTATATATACTATCTAACTAGAAGCTACGTGGCGATGTTCTATAGGACCTCCAATAGGTGTTGACTTTGAAGGCCACTTGCCTTAGCTTGCAAGGCAAATTTTTTATATGTGCGCCACGTAGTTAGCTTGAAGAACAAGCTATTAACATGTGTGGCACATGGTTAACTTGTTGACCAAGTTTCTAACCAAGAAATCAACTAACTTGTTGACCAAGTTTCTAACCAAGAAATCAACTATGGACATCTATACGGTCAAAGCAGCGTCTATGAAGCTTCCAAAAAGTTTTTCTAGAAGATATTATAGAATTGATCTACTTTTACCTACTTTTATCTAGTTCTATTTAATTATATAGGTAACTATATGTATGTCCATGACATTTGCTTATCAACAAAAAAAAAAAAAAAAAAAAAAAAGGTTTCAACCAAATAAGCCCATAAGACCTCTTATACACTTATCCTAAGATCTAAAGGTAGCAGCCACATCTCTATCCTTAAATCTCAAGGAGCCCAAACTAAGATCTACAACCTTCATTAATCCAAAGATCAAAATCTAAGATTAAGGTTTATGGCCATCAAATAAGCCCTAAAAATATTTTTTTGGCCAAACTAACTTCACCATTGTATTTAAAATACAATTTCTAGTTAAGATTGATTACTCACATGTCTTAATTTATAAGAATTTGTAATACATATGAAGATTAAAAGTATAGCAATTTGGATTAAATTTAATTTATTCATAAATTACTTCTAACTTAATTCTAGCTCACTTATGACATCCTTGTTAACATAATTAGATTAATAAATTGCTATAAATAAAAAAATAATAAAAAAAATAAAAATTAATATTAAATTAATTATTAATCTATTTATTATATTTATACTATATATAGTTTTTAAAAAATCTACAAAGATATATACAATAATAAATAATCTAATATAACAACTATAATATCTCAATAATTTATATTTTTTAATCATAAATTTAAAATAAAATATAATCTAATAATTTTAAAAAATAAAATAAAGTTAACAAGATATATTATATAATAATATTATAACAAGATATATTATACATAATTAATAATATTATTATATACATTATTATTTTTATTAGAAAAAATTAGATAAATATACTTCTATTTAATTATTTTATATTTTAGATAAATATTTAAAAGAAGCAACAAGAAAAAAAAAGAGGTTGATTTGCTTTCACTTATAAAATATTAATAGTAGTAAGTGGTATCAAGATTGTAAGATAGAATTTAATTATATGATTCATAAATATGATTAATTTAATTATTATTATATTTTTTTATTTTTAATAATAAATTTAGTATATATATATATATATATATATATAAAGTATGAATAAAAAAATAAAATCTTATATTATATTAAGATAATAATAAGTAAGTATATTATAAGATTGTAATCAATATTGTATCTTTCTATGAAAGAGCTAAGATAGAAATGGTTGTAACTATCTACTTAAGTACATATAGATAATAATAATTTTGAATTATTAGTAGTAAAGTAATATTTTAACAACTCTTTCTTCTCCTTCTTTAATCACTATAAACTAAATTTGCTCAAAATTAAATGATGGAAATTAAATCACTTATAAAAGTGAAGTATTTTGACTTGGATAAAGACTTTGTTATAATATCAACTTTTATTTTATTTCTTGACATATATCATGATAAAATAAACAAAAATAAGTGAAAATATGTTACAAAGATAATATCTTCTTTAAGAAGTTTCAAAGAAGTTTTTTAGATACAGATTAGATATTTAGACTTTTATATGCCATGTAGCTATTGAAACTTGTTTCATAAGTTTAATTCTTTTAAAAAATCTCATTAGAAGCAACCTATAACTTGATGCTTGGGCCACAAGTCTTATAGTCTTTAAGAAGCTTTTACAAGATCTTCTTCCCAACTAATATATATGGAGGCAAAATTGAAACCATTCTCAATCTTATCAATATCTTTCTTAAGTTTTAATCTTATTTTAAGACTTTCTAATCTCTTTGTATTTAACAATTTTAATTTAAGTTTTTTTCTATCTTATAACTATGTATTTTTTTTTTACTTTATCCCTTCTTTAGTGACATATGGATATATAATCTTTTGGATATTGTCTAAATTCATGTTATTGAAAAAAATTAGATAAATAAGATTTATCTCAAAGATAACTTGATAATATGGTTTTAATCTTACCAAGGCTCACAAATGATGTGTAGGATATTGTACAAGGGCCATAAGGCCTTAGTCTTATCATTCAAACTATTTATAAGGTACTACAAATCTATGCACTCAATTCTCTATTAGTTATTGGTTACTTTAGTTTCTCCTAGTAAAACTATTTTTTTTTTGTAAATTTGACTTCATCATGGTGTTCAAAAAAACCAAATTATCCTTCAAATCTTACTCGAATCTTTTATAATAGTCTTTAAAAGTAGAAAATTTATTTTTATAAAAATCTTTAAAACATATTCTAAAAATTATTAAATTTTTTAAAATAAAATTTAAAAAATTTAAATATATCTAGAAGATACTAATATAAAATTAAAACTATTTTATTATAATTTTATAAAAAAATTTAGAAAAAAATTAATTTAAATCAACTAAAAATTCTATTTTTTTCATAAATCACTAAAAAGTCATTTGTTTTGTGCTTCTTCTATATATTTATTATTATTTAAAATTTTCTAATAATTAATATATAAAAATAAGAGACCATTTGAGAAATTAGTCTCAAGAACTAAATAAAAAAAATTTCAAAGAAGAAAAAAATACTAAATTAATTAATTATCTTTAAAACTTATTAAGATTCTATTTTTATAATTTTTTATTTAACAAGATTCTTATAACTTACAATACCTTTTAAATCCTAATTAATACTTAGAAATTTAAAAAAAATCTATAATTTAAAATTTTCTTATCTCAAAAATATGAAAATACTACTTTCAACAAATCTACCAATTAAGATATATTGGTGAAATTTACAACATTTTAAATAAAGAGACAAGAAAGAAATATCTCACTCTTAGCAAGATGATTTTGGAGAAATTTAAGTTGTTATGATTATGCCTTTAAATTTTTTATTTAATATATATATATAAATATATATATAGTGGACTTGTCTACCATTAATGATTATCTTTACAACATAGTGGTAAGTGCCTCCATAAGTCTGTTCATTAAAGTTTTTTTTTTTTTTTTTTTTTTTTTTTTTTAATAATATAATCCTATTATTTTATATTATTAATATAATAATGTGAAAAAAAAAAAATTCATCCTAAAGTGAGTTAAAAGGACTTAATGATATTAACAAAAGATCACTTGATGCTCTATTATAAATAGATAATTAATTATACTAAATTATAGATAATACATTAGGTATTATTTTAAGAAGAGCTTATGAAATTAGACTCTAGAAGATGGTAGATTATAATATCAATGGCTTTGCCATAGGTCTAAGATCAGTATTAAATTTAAAAAGAGTCTAAGCCAAGGTACATTATTGGAAGGTTTTAGATTTTTTTTAGTTAATTTTTTGATGTTTTGATTCTTAAAATAAAAATTTAAAAATTAAAGTCTCTTCAAGTTATCTTTGTAATAAGTTAACAATTATAAAATTAAGAATTTAAATAAATTTTTGGTGAAAATTTAAATAAAAATTAATTTATTGCCTTAGTAGTTTGTATTACATAACTCTAAAGGAATAGTTCTTAATATCCAACAAATTGATTGCTATAAAAAATAAATCAACTAAATTTTTTATAAACCAAAATTTATTAAATTTAAAGTAATAAAAAAATAACAACAAGTATTCAAGTTTAAATAAAAAAATGGATGAACAAAAAATGTGGAACTTTGGTTGTGGGTCTTAGAACCGCCTTATTTAAAGTCAATAGTTTAGACTTCCTATTATTTTTAATTCTATTATTTGATTTTTTAAAATTCCTAGCTCTCTCTTCTTTTCTTGTAGTCTACTTATCTTATATAGTCTATTCTTCTTATAAATTAAGTTATTATTAGAAAGATTTATATTTTTCTTATTTTATCTCTTTATATTATATTTTATAATCAATTATTATATGTAAAATCTTCTTAAATATAAAATTTGAAGATCTAAGAATCTTTATACTTGGAATTAATATAAAGTTTTCATGTTCATTTAAGTAAAAAATAGCCTAATCTTTTAGCAATTTAGATCATTCAACTTTGCAAGATAAGTTGTAAGTATTTAGCAAGAATAGTTTTACAAGTTATAATGGCATTGAAGGTTCTTAAATTCGAATTTTTTAATGAATCAAGAATTATTATATTTGAGATTAAAATAAAGTTTTTATAACAATTGAAGTGAAGAATGGTCCACTGACTTTGCCTTGGTACTTTAGATCACCCAACTTCAAAATAGTAGTTTTCAACACTTTAAAAAGATATTGCAGTGAGTTTTAATAATACTAAATTTTCTAACAGTTAACTTTCTAATAAGCTTAGATTTATTGAATGTTGAATAGCAAGACAACAAGTATGGTTGTTTAAAAGAAAGAAGGTCCTCAAGCTAGTAGAATTATTAATGTCAAGAATATCTTAATTTCTTTCTATGCATAATATTCTTAATTTTTTTTTTTTTTTTTTTTTTTTTTTCCATTACAATATTTAATTAGAATTACTCTAATAAAGGCTATAGTTATACTATAATCATATTTATCATAACTACTATCAATTATTCTTATTTTATACCTAATTCAAATAGTTGTTTTATTTTTCTAAATTTAATTTTAGTTTTAATTTTTATAGATAAAAAATAAATTAAAATTATTAAATTAAATAACAAAAGAATCAAATAAAGTAAAAATATAATATATAGAAATATAATTAATAATAATTAATTATCCAATAAAAAATCAACTTATTTTATCTTATGTATATATATATATATATATATATATATACATATTTCTTGACTTATTAATATCTTATATTTACATCCTTAATATTAATAATATCTACATAAATAATACTAGTAGTATCTTTTCTTTAATTTTTTTAATTCAATAAATATTTTTTCTAAATTTTTAAAATCAATTCAGTTAAAAGTTCTTCTAACATTATATTAAAATTATTAAGACTATTAAAAACTATTAAAAAATAGATTTCAAATTATATAATTTGATATACATCTCTAAAGACTATATATTGGTATAATATAGTCTAAATTGTAATAAAAATATAATCTTTTTAATAGTTTTAGCATATTATAAAGATAAAAATAGATTCTTATTATTTAAAATATTTTTTATTATATATTAATTCAAATATAAAACCAAAAATATTATTAAAAAGAATAAAAATAAGAAATAAATAAATAAATGAAACTATATATAAGAGATACCATTAAATTAAGATAATTTTTAATAATTAGATCAATAAAAGAACTATTATTTGTGTAAAAATAAAAGTTAATTAATAATATAAGTATTAAATATTATTATTATTTAATCAAAAAAGTAATATTTTTTTATAAAATCTATGTTTTTTTAATATTTTATTAAATCAAATGTAGGTTGTAGATAAATAATAAAATAAAAAAGAATCATAAAGTTAAAAAAATTAATAGATTTTTTTTAAAAATAGAAATAATATTATCAATTTTTAATATAAATTACTTTTGAACAAAATTTGATAAAAAATAAATTCAACATAATTTTTGAACATAATTTGAATTTATTAAAAAGATGATTAGTTTTAAACATTTAAAAATAAATTCTATCATTATATTAGTTTTATATATATTAAAAATAAATTCAAATATAAGATAATTTTATAGTAAAAATAATACCATCTCAAGACTACAAGTAAGTTATGGTTATATAATAGAAGAATTGTTACATGCTTATCTCTTATATTACTTCACATGTTTTTAATCAGTGTTAAAAAAATATTCAAATCTGTTAAAAATTTATTAAATATTTTTTGATAGAATTTGATTTATTGGATGAAAATATCTATTAACCACTTATTCATCTAAAAAATTAAAATATATAAATATCAATATATATATATATATATATAAATAAAAAGATTTAAAATCTAATTAAATTAGCTTTTTAAAAATATTCATCTACTAAAATTAGATTTTAATTATAACTAATTTTTTTTTCAAAAAAAATAATATATAAAGTCCTTTATTATATATGTATATGTACATATATCTATTTAAAAATAATACTTTATTATTAGCAATCCATATTTATTACTACTTATGAATAATTAAATAAGTATTTAAAACCATTCTTATCTTCTCTCTTTTATGAAAAGATATTAGATTGATTACAATCTTATTATATACTTATTTATTATTATTTAATATATTATTATATTTTATTCTTATAATCATTAATATAAGTATCAATAAAAATAAAATATATTTCCATATAAAAGATATTATCTTAATAGTTGCTAATGGTTAAAAGATTAGCTGTTGGGATGTAGAAGGGCCATCCTATAGATAAGCCATAAGGTCAAGGGCCAAGAAATAAGGTCAGGAGGATCAAGGATCTATAGGAAATATTCAAAGATTAAGTAAGAGTATAAAGAATATATCAAGGAATATATTTATAATAGGTTAGATATCAAAAATTATATTTGGTATATCCTATGATGAATATAAAAGTCAAAGGATGGAAATTGTCTATTAAGACAATAACCACCACCAATAAGTAATGGGTATTGGAAGTGAGAGTTATCTTATTCCATACTTCTTTTTGTGTATAATCCTTTCTAATGCTAAATGATGGAACTTTTAACTCTTCTTTCTTCAATAGGTTATAGATCTACTTATATTTGCTTATGAATTTTGAAGTTCTATAAAGACTTTATATTTGTGAGAAGTAGATCATGTTGTTGTTGCTAATGTTAGGATTTGGAATTTCCTAATTTTTATCTTTAGATCTAGATTTAGATCTTAGATTGCTCTTACTTATTGTTAAATATATTTTGAGTTTGGACTTTGTTTTATACCTTAAAATGATGTTCTTAGAATACTTGTATTGTGTTTTTTTACTAAGTTACATCTTTGGTAGACTAACTTTGAGGTTTTATGGATTAAAGAAGCTTAAGATACTTAAAATTTTTTTTATGGTGCTAAGAGATGATTTGCTAGTATAAAAGTGATCTAAGAATAGCAAATTTATTAGGAGATATTTATATAGTTCATAAGACTTATGAAAAGTTTTAAAAATAAAATTAAGAATATTTTAAGAATAAAAATACTTATTTATTTATAAATATGATATTTTGGGATTTTTTGGCAATAACATCTTCTTGATAATCTTAAAAGTTTTATATTAAAGTAAAAGAACTAATTAGTTCTAATAATTAATATCAACAAAGATTGTATACAAAGAAAAGTATGGAATAAGATGACTCTCATTTGTAACATCCATTATTTATTGTCATAGTGTTGTGTGGCGTAGATTTTCTATTTGAAAATACATTGAGTACCTGGCTGTGGAAAATTTACTTGAAAAATATTGGCAAGAGTCTAGAAAGTGATTTGTCTTTAGTAAAAAAGACAAATAACATAAAGATTATATAAAAAATAATTTTTATTGATAAAATCCTTTTGTATTTAAGTGGATTTATACAAAAAAGTTCAAATTGCTACAAAAATCCTTTAAAACTTTATTCACCCGCAAGGACTTATTTCTTCTTGATCTTTAGAGTCTAATAACTCTTGATCCAACTATTCAGTTTCTATAAAGGTTTTTTCAAAGTGTAGATAATACTCTTAAGTTCTATTAAAAAAAAGAATTAATTATAAATTTATTTTTGATTGTCTAATATCTCAAAAATCCTAGCAGGTACTTAAAATCCTAACTTAGAGATATCTGAGCACTATTTTCCTTATATCTCACAAATCCAAAATTTTAATGTTGTAAAATTTTTGTATATAGTCTTGCAACATAAACATTTATACTTTTAAAAATTTT
This sequence comes from Physcomitrellopsis africana, assembly GCA_036785485.1. Lineage (NCBI taxonomy): Eukaryota > Viridiplantae > Streptophyta > Bryopsida > Funariales > Funariaceae > Physcomitrellopsis > Physcomitrellopsis africana. The sequence continues at coordinate 61,597 of JAWRVF010000551.1, forward strand.
GAGCCAAAAATCTATCAAATTGTCTAAGATATAGTTCAAAACATAACCACTAGTCTAGTAAGGTCATTTACTGCCCGTAGCTTACAAGCACTAACTTCAATTCCAAATATCTCCTTCATCTCAGCATAGATTTTATCAAGCCATATATAAAAATTATAGCCAAAAAGTTCTTTTTCCAACCTTAGTTGCCAATCCTTTATGGCTCTCTATACGTACAAGTTATGCCCAAAAGAGTGATAGTAAATACAATTTTGACACCCTAATTTTCAACGCCTATATCTCTTTCATAAAAAATCCAAATCATGCAAGATTTGTACCAAAACTATATTCAAAAATCCAAACTTGCTAAATCTAGCCTCTAATATTTGACTTCTCTCAAAAAACAAATCCTAATTCCTAATAAATCCTCAAGCAGCCTCCTTGAAGTCCATTGGGCATAATTTTTGGCCAATAGGAATAGAAACTTCTATCATCTATCTCCATTCATCCACATGGATCCCCTAACTATCCCCTTTCATACTAAAAACCCTTTTCTAATCCTTTTTCTTATAAGATTTATATAATATGTATTCTAAACATCAAATAAAAGAAGCAAAAAAGATCTTAAGAATCACCAATGTCTAACACAGGTGACTTAAGATATATGAAAGTTATTATCAGTATAAAATCAACTTCAAAAGTCACTACCAAAAAAAAAAAAGGTTGTATTAATCTCAATAATAACCTTTTAAGATAAATTCTTTTTAAACTAACAACTTAATCACATCTTATAACCAATAAAATCCATTGTTATGGCTTTCATTTAATTATATAATAAATTATATATATATATATATAATTTTTTCACATGGTAGCCAAATTACAACATGACAACAGACATATTTCAAGTCACCACATTTTAGAATCTTTTGTAATCTTCTAAAATCTTTTATAGTTTTTAAAAATCTTCTATAGTCTTTTAGAATCTTCTACAACCTTTTTCAATCTTTTAAAACCTTTCATAGTCTTCTAAAATCTTCTATAATCTTCTTTAGTCTTCTAGAACTTATCTTAGTCTTTTAGAATCTTCTTCAATCTTCTAAAATTTTTTAAGATATTCTTAAAAGGTTCAATAGAATATAGATCTTGTATAAATAAAAGGCAAGATTAAGGTACACCTCAATATAAGTCTTGGAGCAATCCAAAGTATTTTCCTATTTCTTGATATCAATCTAATTCTTTATTCTTGTTATTTATCTAATTTTTTATTTTTAAAATCATTTTAATTTTGAAATCTTTTCCTTGTCTCTTTGCTAACTTGCTATCTTGCATCCTTAAAAATTTGATAAGACTATCTAATTAACCATATTAGAGCTTTGATTTCTTGATAAAGAGTGGATTATCTCTCTTCTCAAAAAAACTAAAAGAATGCAAATTACCCTGGTCTAGACTAATATGCTTATTTATTATAGTTTGATCTTTTTTTAAAGAAAATAGAATATTTCTTTTTTAAGATATATTACTACATTTTAGAGGTTGTGGATTACTTTCCTCTAAATTGATATTGTTTAGAAACATTCCTTTTCAATATAAAAAATACTACTTTAATGACTTATTGATTTTTGTTTTGTCAATATGGATGTAGATTAAGTCATGGAAGGTACATCCTTACAAACAAAGAATAGAATGGTGATTTTTGTAGATCTTTGAGCTTTTTTGGATATTATACAAGAAGAAATGGTATTCTTTTGCAATTCAAAAAAGAAACCATAAATAAAGCAAATATCCAAAGAAATTAAACAAAAGATTTATAGTTTGCAATAAAAGATTATTTGATTGAAAAAAGAAGGCAATAGACAACTTATATATATAATCCTTCTAGAAATTCCAAAGATTATTATGAAAGAAGCAAATGATAATATACTTGATAAATTTGATAGAACAAGATCCAACTTTTGAGATTTTGCGCAACAAGTATGGCTTTGTTTATAATTATATCTTTCTTGTTATCTAAATGAATTCACTTAAGTTGATTTTGTAGGCATCTTTTTATTAAAAAGTGCTTGATCATGGTTTGCTCTACTATTAAAAAAAGAATTTTTTAATTCTATATAATTTAGAAGCTTTTATGGAAAGATTTATTATTATCAAAGATAAGAGATTTAAATAGAACAAGGTTTTTAAAAGAAACCAATAAGAATTTGAATTAATTAGATGAATATACAAACAACATAAAAAAAGATGAGTTAAAATTTCATGAGATACATTGTCGAGACTAAAGAATTCTTCAACTTTGACTCCTATATATACTTCTATTTAGGATGCTTCCTGAGTAGCTTCTATTAAGCTAAAAAGCTTCTTCAACAACTTCTACCAATTAGGAAGCTTCTTGAGTTCCTTCTTCTAACTAGAAAACTTTTTGAACTCCTTCCACTAACTAGGAAATTTTTGAACTGATTTTTACCAATTAAAAAGCTTCTAGAATATTTTAGAAGGTTCTATAAGCATCCAGAGTGTATATCCCTAATATCACCTCTTTCTCTAACAACGAGTCTCAAGAGGAGCTCAAACTTACTACATATGTAAGAAATTAAGAATCCGCTGTCGTGTTGTGGTTTGGCTACTATATAAAAAAAATAAATTATACATGTATATTTAATGTACAATTTACTACTTAGCTAAATGAAAGTCATATCAATGGATTTTATTGATTATAGGATGTAATTAGGTTGCTGGTTTAGAAAGGATCTATTAAAAGGATTATTATTAAGATTTATACAACCTTTTTTTTTTTTAGTAGTGACTTTTGAAGTTAATTTTATATTGATAGTAACTTGTATATATCTTAAGTCACCTTTGTTAGACATTGGTGATCCTTAAGATCTTATTTATTTCTTTTATTTGGTGCTTAAAGCACCAAGTATGTAAATCTTATAAGAAGAAGGGTTAGAAAAGGGTTTTTAGTATAAAAAGGGTAGTTTGGCCATCCATGTGGATGAATAGAGGTGGATGATAGAAATCTCTATTCTAATTGGCCAAAAATCATGCCCAATGGGCTTCAAGGAGGCTACCCGAGGGTTTATTAGGAGTTAGGGTTTGTTTTTGGATGGGAGTCGAACATCAGAGGCTAGGATCATAAGGTTTAGGTTTTTGGATCTGGTTTAGGTGCAAATTTTGTGTGATTTGCACTTTTTATGAAGAAGTTATAGGCGCCCAAAGTTAAGGTGTTGATTTTGGACCTACTGTCACTCTTTTGGGTATAACTCGCACATACAGAAAGCAATTGAGGATCGGCGACTAGGGTTGGAGAGAACACTTTCACAGCTACACTTTTTACATATGTCTCAATAAAATCCAGGCTAGGATGAAGGAAATATTGGGAGTTGAAGTCAGTGCTTACAAACTTAAGGGCAGTAAGTAGCCTGCTTACATAGTGGTTGCATTTTGAGCTATATTTTATGCAATTTCATATATTTTTGGCTCAAAATTTTTAGGAGTGTACATGCTTATGTCACAAGACTATGTGAAAAAATTTTGTGGCATTAGGATTTTTGGTTTGTGAGATATAAGGAAAATAACGCTTGGGTGTCTCTGAGCTAGGGTTTTAAACACTTGCTAGGGATTTTAAGATATCAGACGATCGGAAATGGATTTGTAATTGATTCTTTCTTGTGATGAAACTTAAGAGAATTATCTACACTTTGAACTATATTTTATAGAAACTAAATGGTTATATCAAGAGTTATTGGACTCTAAAGTTCAGCAAGAAATAAGTCCTTGCGGGTGAATAAAGTTTTGAAGGGTTTTTGTGGAAATTTGAACCCTTTTTGTACTAACTTACTTGAATACAAAAGGGTTTACATATATAACTTCTCTTTTGTGAGATTTTTGTATTATTTGTCCTTTTTATTGAGGACAAACGACCTTTTGGATTTTGCCAACAAATTTCAAATAAACTCTCCACAGCCAGGTACCCAATGTATTCCCAGATAGAAGGCCACGTCATACAACAATGCTCCACTATTGAAGCTATGTATTTTTTTCTCTATTCTTGAGCAATAGATTCTATTGGTCCTCAAAGAAATTACCTATAGCCTTGAGTTAATACCTCCATTGTTAAAACATCCTATCTGAGGATGTGATCTTCATTACAGCCTTCAAAATATCTTCTAAATAAGATCATAGGATTAAAAGGATTCACCTTTCTAAGCTCAAGTAATATCACTAAAGCTCGAGTATTAGAATCAAGACTTGCATGGTTGGGTCTTGCTCCTAATGGCTCCAACCAAGGTCATACTTGGCATCAAAATGTATTGTCCTCACTTTGCTCAATTGAAGGCTATAAAAATTGCACTAGTTTGTTTAAAACTTGCATGGCAAATGAATCTTCTGAGTCTTGTTCTCTCAATGCTTGAAGGTTTGATATGGTGCCTAACTTGCTTCTACCACTCTATTTTATCTTGGAACAAACGACTACATATAGATGAAGGCTTTAGTTTAACTCTTCTTTTATTTATGAATATTCTTTAAATTCAATCTTCATTAAGAAGTTATCATCAAAATGTGTTTGGATTTGTAGAGATAGAGTCGATGACATTCCTATATTTTTTGAGGTGTATTGGCAAGATTTGCAATTGGTTTCCATGTGCACTCATTAATATCATAGCTCCGCCAATGAATAAGATATTATAACTTACTCCACCTTCACCATGAATCAAATATCTTTTCAACCTCGTAATCTTCATGGTCTTCAATTTTGATACTAGGTGGCAATTATTGTACCCTTTTCAAATTATGCAACTTTCTATAAGGTTCTAAAAGAGAGACATGAAAAATTGGATGTACTTTCATAGCAAATGATAATTCTAAACAATATGCCACTGGATTGATTTGCTTTTGGATAGAAAATGGTCCCAACCTTTGATAGTTTAATTTATCATATGGCTGCTTAATCTTGATATTTCGTCAAAGAAGCCATACCTTATTTCCAATATAAAAAGTAGGTGGTTGATTTCTAAATTTATCTACAAAGGCCTTATAAGCATCTTGACTTGCTTGTAATTGAAGTTTTAAGGTTGTTTGGTGTTGCGATAGCTCCTTTGCAAATCCTTTAGCCATTGAATTGTTATTCTTTGACATACTTCATAGATCAAGCTTCGGATAATATCCATAGTTAGAATAGAATGGTGTTTGTTGAATTGTAGCATGAATAATATTATTATATGCAAACTTTGCTAATGGTAGATATAAGATCCAATCATCTGGTTGATAGTTAATGTTGCATCATAAATACTACTCCAAAACTTTATTAAATCATTTTGTTTGGCCATTAGTTTGAGGGTAGAAAGTCAAAGAAAGTTTAATATCCACCTTTAATATTTCAAAAAGACACTTTCAGAACTTAGATATAAATTCGAATCCTTGATTAGATACAATATTATTTGATAGGCCTTGATATTAATATATATTATTAAAAAAGAACCTTGATGTTTCTTCACTAGAGATAGTCTTTTTACAAGGGATGAAATGAGCCATCTTTATAAGTCAATCAACTACTACAAAGATATTTTCTAATAAATTAGATGGCAATAGATCTGTAATGAAATCTATTAAGATAGAAGACCATGATTTTCTTGAAATAGGCAAGGATTGTAAAATTCCATAAAGGTGATATTAAGGATTTTTGGACCTTGAACAGATGTCGCAAGAAAACACAAAGTCCTTCATTGCCTTCCACATTTGAAGTCATTAAAAATCTTGAGAAATAAGATCCAAGGTCTTATTAAATGCAAAGTGACCCGCAATTGGAAAGTCATGGCGAGATTGAAGAATGTGCAGTCGTGTTGGTCCTTTTGGGATATACAAAAGTTCTTCAAACTATAGAAGGTCTTCCTCAAATTTGAACTTATAAACATTTTTTTTCAAGCAATGTTTGACATCAAGGGCCAAAGCATCATTAGTAGCTGCAATATGCACCTCATTGAGGAAACTAAAATTGATAGGTGCCGATGTAATAGTAGCGCAAAGGCGGAATTGCTTTGATTGCAACAAAGTTGTATATTGTTGATCAAATATTGCCTCTCCTATCTTTGGTACAAGATATGATCTTTTCAATAGAACATCAGACAATTCTTGTTGCTGCTCAGGCTGATAAGTGATAAGAAAATTAAATCAAGATAGCGACATATTTCATTGAGATAGCAACATATTCTATCGAGCTTGGTGGCGATTAAAAACTCGAGCTGACATAAAATATTCTAAGTTCTTGTGATTTGTATATACAGCCATATGATATATTATTTGTATATACAGCCATATAATATACGACATCTTGAAATCTTGAAATGCCTTCTCTACTTGAGGCTTCCATTGTAACTTATCTTTACATATCAATCAAATAAGAAGGGCGGCAATTTGAGAATAATTTTTCATGAAGATCTGATAGAAGTTAGCAAATCCAAGAAAATATTATATATCTTTCATAGTCTTTGAAATGGCCCATTGCATAACCGCCTCTATCTTTTTAGGATCTATTGTCAAATCCTCAGTAGATATGATATATCTCAAAAATTCCATCTTAAGTTGGTGAAATATACATTTCTCTAGTTTGGCATACAATATTGTATCTCGCAGCTTTTGTAATATCAACTTGACATGCCTCTTTTGTTCTTCTAGATTTTTTGAATAGATGAAGATATCATTAAGATAGATCACGACAAACTTGTCTAAATACTCTTAAAAGATGTCATTTATTAAATGCTAAAAGATAGTAGATACATTTGTTAGTCCAAAGGGCATGACATTATATTCAAAATGTCCATACCTTATCCAAAATACGGTCTTCCATTTATCTCTCTCCTTGATTTGTACCAAGTTATATGCTCCACAAAGACCTATTTTAATATAGATCTTGGCTTGGCCAAATTATTCCAATAGTCCTGAGATTAACAATAATAGGTAACGATTCTGTATTGTTATCTTATTCAATCCCCAATAATCAACGCACATACGTAAGGAACCATCCTTCTTTTTCACAAAAAGTATAGGTACACCTACTAGAGACTTTGAATGCTTGATGAAGTTCTTTGTAAGATTTTCATCAATATAATCTTTTAATATTAAAAGCTCATTTGAAAAAAGATTATAGATTGGGCCAAAAGGTAATTGGATTCCTTCCTAAAGATCTATAATATAATTGTATGGTCAATATTCCAACAATATATCAATATTTTTTTTTAAAAAATATCTTAAAATTTGTTATATGCTCTAAAATAATTGCCAATGAAGTCATATCTTTTTTAATTAGAGTTGCATAAATAATAACCAATGTATTTTCTTTAGTTGATTTTATGAAAGCCCTTACTCCAACAAATAAAGATTTATCAATTCATGGCTTTTTATAAATTTTTACAAAGATCTCTATTAAAAATATTACTCTTTGCGACTTCTAATCTATAGATGGATTATGCTTTTTCAACCAAGATAGCTCAAGAATAACAAGATTTGAAGGAATCTTAATAACATTGAATACAATCTGGCTTCTATGATCTTTGAACGACACTTCTATAGGCATGGTTTCATGGGTGATAGTATCAGAGGATAAGGGTCATCTATCTATTACCTCTATATAAATAGATTTGGATTTTTATACTAGAAGAATTTTGTGAAGCTTAGTGAATGCCTCATCTATGAAATAAGCAGATGCCCTCTAATCTATCAAAGCGATGTTCTGTTGTAACACATTTATGTAGTAAAAAATATAAATAAGAATAATTTCTACTTAATATTCAATTATCTTGATTCAATAGGAACTCAAGATACTTAAGAAAAGATTTATGGAAGCCTCTTATATTATTTTCTTATTTTAATAGCTAATAGATAAAAGTTAGTTATTAAATTTTTCTTCTAGGTTGTAAAATTTTTTTCATTATTTTTGAAAAGCCATAAGTTAATAAAAATATAATAAAAAATATAAATAATTAATATGGTTGATACTAGGATTAAGTTGAAGGTAGGATCAAGCTTAAAAATCCTTAGAATAAATTAGATTGATATCAGGGGATCAACCGTGCATGGGACAGGGTCAAAATTAGACCTCCAAGTACAAAAACGGCCACCAAGGTGTCAAGTTATTTGAAGATTGGCAATTAGAATTAGATAATTAGCTTTTAGCTTATTTTTGTAGAATTATAAAACAACAAGTAGGTAGAATAGAAAGAGAAGAACTTGAATAATTTTGAAATGCTGAATTGTCGAGCCGCACGGTCCCTATTGTGGTTGAACATTGTTATTTTCTTGAATAATTGTACTTCTGGTTTTGGTAATGTATCAATTTTTTTTTTTTTTTGAGTAATTGCCAACCTTGTAGCTTTCCTTGCTACAATACACGTATGAACCTTCTTCCATTTGATGCTTCTTTTTTTGTGGACTAAGAGATTTAAATTGTATTGCATCAAGTATTATATCTTCTACTTTTGAGTATGAATTCAAAATGCTTGTTGATATAGCAGGAATATGTTGAATTACATATTGTATTCTTGAAATCCATGAATGTTGATCTTATTGACGTTGAAATAATTGATTATTATATTTTATAGCTTGACTAATGGCTTTATTGAGAAATTATGGATTTGAAAGCAACAATAACAAATCCTTCATATCATCTCTTAATTTCTAATAAAATTGGCTCATTAGGGCTTCCTTGTCCCAATTGATGTCATATGCTAATTGCTTAAAATTGGATGTATAGATTGATACAGAGCATGCCTCTAGATATAATACTCAGATCTTAACTATTGTCCAATAAGCCTTGTCATGTTTTTCAAATGCTTTTATAAATGCTCTATGAAAACTTCAAAATTGCTCAAAATTTTTGATTTTTTTTTCAATGAAGGGAGCAAACTATGACAATGCTTGCTCCATAAGCAAGGTGCCAATCAATCCAACCTATGATTCTTTTGTCAGATAAATATTAGGTTGTAATATTGTTATCAATTGAATTTGATTGATAAATCTTCAGAACTTTGAATGCGTACCATTATATTTCTTTGGAAGATTAACTTGAGGCTCCTTACGTTATTAAATAAGTGGATTTTTTTGGCATAGCATAGGTAGTGCTGCATCCTCAAGTATAAAAGTTAGGAGTGGATGTAGTCTAGATTTTCGTACTTCAAATGTTGTATCATTACAAAGTTTTACAATAATCTCTTCAATTTCTATAATCCTAGTAGATAAAGTAGTAAGAATACTTATAATGGCATCTAACTTGGACTTGGAAAATTTGGTCATACTAATGTCTTGATCTCTAGCCATTCTAAGAGGAAAAAAAAATGAATCTATAAAAAAATAATATCACTTTAGAGGAAGGTAATCCGCAACCTCTAAAACACTTTAAGACCTTCAAAGAGAGGGGTGATCGACTCTCTCACAAGAAGGACAAAGCTCCAATATTGCAGTGAAGAAAATATCAATTTAGAAGAGAATAATTTGCAACCTCTAAAGTACTAGTATACCTTTGAGTTGAGGGATAATCTGCTCTCTAATAAGAAGGATTCAACTTTGATATTAAAGATGAGGTCAATTTTCACAAATTATCAAGGATAAGAGACTTGAACTAGGACAAGGTTTTCAGAAGAAACCAACAAGAACTTAAATTAACCAAATGAGTATATGAACAATACCAAAAAAAATGAATTAAAATTCCAAGAGATGTGTTGTCAAGACTAAAGAATTTTTCAATCTGAAACCCTATATATATTCCTATCTAGGATGCTTTTTGAGTGGCTTCCATCAAACTAAAAAGCTTCTTGAACAGCTTCTATTAACTAGAAAGCTTCTTGAATTCCTTCCACTAATTAGGAAGCTACTTGAGTTCCTTCTACTAACTGGGAAGCTATTTGAATTCCTTTCACTAACTGATAAGCTTCTTGAGCTCCTTCTATTAACTAGGAAACGTCTCAACTAACTTTCACCAATTAGAAAGCTTCTAAAATATTTTAGAAGGTTTTGTGAATCTCCGGAGTATATATTCCTAACAATTATTGTATTTGGAGATAGTGATTGAGAGAGGATAGCAAAAAAGAAGATTTAAAACTTTTGACAAGGATAATATTCAGTTGTGATTTGTATTATAAAATTTCAATAATTTACTTATAATCTTGATTGGAACAATAAAGCTTTTATGATTCAATTTTATGATTGGTATTCAATTTTATTTTTAATACCAATTGCCTATTTGAATTATAATAAGAGAGGCAATCAATTTTCAGCAATACTTATTAAGGTATGTTTGCTACATCTTTAAGAATATCAAAGAAGCCATTATATATCCTAAATCTATAGAGATTGATGCAATTCAATTCAAGCTATTAATACCAATAAAAAAGATTAGATGTTGGCAAGAGAATCTATATCTATATTATACAAGACCTAATCTTAAGGTAGCAAATTGTTCAAATAAGTCTATAGAATTTAAGGCACGAGGTATAATATCTCAATTAGAAAAGTCAAGAAATAAAGACATCTAAGTACAATAAGAACCTTATAATTGAACACCTACAAATTTAAAGTACTAAAAAAAAGTCCCTTCCTACTTCTAGATCCAATGTCTTATTTTACACTTCTTGTACATATAAGAACCTTAAAACATGAAATTTTTGCTAAAGTCGTTTTAGATACTGGAGCCTTAGTATGCTTTATGGATAAGGATTTTGCAACCAAGTACAACTTAGTATTTATAAAGAAAATCCATCTTGCATCTATTGAAGTCATTGATGGACAAAATCTTGCATTAAGTGATGTTATTGAAGAAATCCAACCATTAGAAGTGGTACTAGGAGATCAAGTATCACGCATTGTCTTCAACACCATTCAATGTCCAATAAATCCTATTGTCATTGGACTCTCTTGGTTTGAATTACATAATCCTAATATTGATTGAAATTTGTAAAAGATTTTTTCAAGATTCAAACATTAGAAGAAGAAATAAGGTGCTACTTCATTTCTTAGAGCTAAAGTATTTATACAAGCAACAAAGAAAAGATCTGCATTTGTATTATATGCTATTTCAATAAAAGATTCAATTAGACAATTGATTTAAGATATTTTTAGTCAATATTGTAACTTTGAAGACGTATTTGAAAAAAAAAAGTAGACATGTTATTAAAACACCATCTTTATGATTGTGCAATTGAATTATAAGATGGAGCTCAACCTCTATTTGGTCTAATTTATAATCTCTCACAAATAGAGCTTATAGCCTTGCAAGAATATATTGATAAAAATCTAGCCAAGAATTTTATTAAACATTCAAAATTGCATGTGGGAGTGCCTATCTTAATTCTGAAGAAGAAAGATGGTTCTTTACGCATATGTGTTGACTATGAAGGTCTATATAAGATAATTATAAAAAATTTCTATCTATTATTCTTAATCTCAGGATTATTGGAATAATTAGGATAGGCAAAGATTTTTATAAAGATTGATTTGAGAAGCGCCTACAATCTAGTTAGGATTAAAGAAGGAAATCAATAGAAGACAACATTTTGTATAAGGTATGGACATTTTGAATACAATATTATGCCTTTTGGAGTCACAAATGTATTTACAGTCTTTTAACATATGATAAATGACATCTTGTAGGAATATTTAGATAATTTTGTAATCATCTACTTACATGATATCTTAATCTTTTTTAAGAATTATTAAGAATATGAATATTATATACATATGGTATTGAAAAAACTACGAGAAAGTGGATTATATGCCAAATTAGAGAAGTACTCTTTCTATCAACTATTAGTTAAGTTTTTGGAATATATTGCCTCTAAAAATGGAATTTCTATGGATCCAAAGAAAATACAAATTATTATAGAATAAAAACAAGTATCATTAATCAAATATATATAATATTTTTTGAGATTTATAAATTTTTAGAAAATCTTCCTCAACGATTATTTAAAGATTGTAGTTCTATTAACACAACTTACAAGCAAGGAAAAATTTATTTGGGATAACAAGGCTGAAGAAGTATTTAAGAAGCTAAAAGAGTCCTTCACTTTAGTTTCTATACTTGTCTACTTAGATCCAACAAAACCATTCATTTTAGAAATAGATGCATTACATTTTGTACTTAGATCTATGCTCTCTTAAATTGATAATGATAGTCAACTTCATCCAATAGCATTTTGTTCATGAAATTTTTTAGTTGTAGAGATCAATTACAAGATCCACAATAAAAAATTATTGACAATTGTAGATGCTTTTGAAGAATAGTGCCATTTTCTGGAAGGGGCTTAATACAAGATTATAATATATATTAATATATATTGAAATATTTTATAAGTATCCAAATTTTTAATTGCCATAAAGCACAATGGAACATATCATTATCTCAAATTGATTTTGTGATTACATATTATTCAAAAAAACTTTAAAAAAAATTAGATCCCTTTTCTTGACAATCATATCTTATGCTAAGAATAAGAAACATTGTAGTAGATTAATAAAATCAATCATATTGAAGCTATCTAATTTAAAATTGAAATCATTAATAATATCTATTTATGCAAATATAACTCTCAAAACAAAAATTTAGAAAGTAATGAAGACAAATCTATTTGTACATAATATTTAGCAACATATCAAGGACAAGAATTCAATGAAAGCAAATAAAAATATGAAACTTCTATTAAGAAGAATAATAAAATAGAAGTAAGGAAGTATGTATATTAAAAGAAATTAAAATGGCTATTGCCACAAAACAAGAAAATTATAGATTCTTGAATCTGGACTAGAAGCAAGAAAGGAGTTGACAAGAGTGAAAAAGGCTTCACTCTTGCATCTATAAATATTATCTAATTAAGAACTACGTGGCGGTATTCTATAAGACCTCCTACATGTGTCTAATTTACAAGACACATGTCAAACTTGCACGATAAATTTTCCACATGTGCGCCACGTACTTAGCTTGTTCCGCAAGCTATCAACATGTGTGACACATGGCTAGCTTTTCTCACAAGCTACTAACATGTGCACCATGTGGCTAGCTTGTTGACCAAGTTTTTAACCTACCAATCACTTATAGACATGTATAAAGGTGATTCTGTATCTATGAAGTTTTTAGGAAGCTTTTCTATTAGATAATATCAAATCAACTTATTTTATCTACTTCTATAGGTTTATATTAATTAGGTAATTATTAGAATAAATCTTATGTCCGTGATATTATACCCCCTTCTAGAGACGAGTTCCATGAGGAGCGGTGATTATATGTTGAGGAAGTCCAAGATACCTCCAATTGTACTTGCCACATTCTCTGATCTTTGTTCCCTTTGAAGGTAGTTGATAGGTCCTTTCAACCATCGATAATGTCCCATATCAAGGCAAGAGGACCACCCTATTATTTGATCATTGTTGAGGCCTTCATAACTCCCTTCAAAGAAAATATTATGAACACTATCATGAGTAGTTCCTACTTCTAAAAGTATCACTAAACATCGGAAGTCTCTTCCAAGGTCATAATACCAAACACATTGTATTTTGCCATCAATTTGAGAAAAGACATGTCGTTCTTGAGGGTCTTCACCTCTATTCCATCATCTTGAAGGTTGTGATAGTTGTAATGTCTAGTCTCTATAGAACCTGCTTTGCTTTATAGCAAAGATTTTCTTAATTTTTTTTATCTCAATTTTGACAAATGTTGTTGATGAAATGTATTGACTTTTATTGATGCATGTGCTAGATTCTTGAATGGCTCCCATGTACATTCAATAATATTGTATCTCCGCCAATGCACAAGATATTCTTGTCAATTTTGGTGCTGCCTTGAATCTAAAATCTCTTCAATCTCAAATTCTTCATTATTGTCTACTTCTATAGGAGGCGGTGGCATTTGTCTTCTTTCTTATATATCCATTGTCTTGTATGGCTTGAATAATGACACGTTGTCATACTGCATTTATGTACAATGTGTAAAAATATTCTATATCTTGTATCTATTGTTATTACATGTGTGAGTGCTAGAGGTTATTTTAGAAGATATTATTAGGAGAAGATTTATTTTAGCCACTTAATTAGTGAATTAAAATGGCTATTTGTTTTGTTCCTACCTTACTTATATCCTAGAATAGACTCTTTTGTAAGTAGAAAAAAGGTAAAGGTTGTTTTATCTTTCTTGTTGACTTTTGAGGTAGAATGGACCTTGTGAGGGATAAAAAAGAAGAGCATGGGGTGAATAGGGCCTATCCAATAGGATTTGGCTGCCTATGTGGGCGTGTCATAGATTGATATGGAAAGAAAGGGGGATATACTTCTCTTGTTAGACCTAGGATTTAGGAGTTTTGAGTGGTGAACTTTGGAGAGAGATAGCTCCAAGGATATAGAAGCGTTTGTAATAAAAATTAAAGTGTGTGTTTTTTAAGTTGTGAGGATTTTAGAACCTATTCATTTGCTTGTATTGAAGTTGTGGGCAAAAAGTTATGCTTGTTTTAGTAGAATGAGGTCTGCTGCTATTGAAAAGTGATGGCAAAAAATTCGATTTGCCATTGCAAGTTTGATTTCAAGTCTTTCTTAGTGAAATTTATAGAAAGTATAGAAAATTGAGCTAGCTTTCTATTAAGACATCTTTTGTAGCATTTAGAGTTGGAGAAAAAAAGTTGTAAGCTTGAGAGTGGGAAAGAGTTTCCTGCCATCCAATGAAGAGGAGTAGAGACTTTGTTCAACCACCTAAGTCGAAAAATCTCTTCAATCTTTTTGATAATTTAGATGATTATAATAGCTTATATAGGCTTTTCATGAAAATAAAAATCAATACATTTGGAGCTTTTATGAAAGTTTTATGAGCCATGAAGTGTCAAGAGGGAAAATTGTTGCTAGGGTTTGAAGAGTAGAATCAACTAGCTATAAAATCTGGAGTTTGAGAGGCATGTATGCAAAATTTTAGATCAAGGTAGATGATGGTGTGAGCTTTCTAAAAAGCTATTGCATGCCTAATTTGGACAAGGGAAGTAATCACAACAAATGCTGAAGTGAAGGAGAGCTTTGCTGCCTTTGCATTTGCTGGGAAATTTTAGTACCTATTTCTTTTAGCCATAACTTTTATACAAAAAGACATCTATTTGTGAAATTTTGATATGTTTTATAATGGATTATTAGCTTTCAAGATGCTCTAAGCACACTTAATATGAACTTTGGATGGATTTTTAGTGATTTATTTAATTTTAGCTTATTGTATGACTTATATTCCTCATATGCGGTTGTATTTTGAGGTATACTTGAATATATACACACTTTGCCTATACTTATTATACAAATATATATACTTGTATTTATATCAAATATTTATATAAATATTCTATAAGTATTATATATAATATTTATATAAGTATTTGTACAAGTATTATACTAAAGATTATATATTATTTTATATAAGTATTTATATGAGTATTATACCAAGGATTATATTCTATTTTATACAATGATTATACTCTATTTTTGTATAAGTATTATTCAAATATTTATATTCTATATTTGTACAAGTTTTATATAAGTATAATATAAGTATAATTTGGAAGCTTGAACAAATATTGTGCAAGTATATAAGATACTTGCACGACTTCCTCTCATGTTCCTTGCTAGTACTAATAGCAGCTAGGAACCCGACATTTTTTCAAGGCAAATTCTTTCTATCCGACAATGAAGAATACAAGATGGATCTTCATGGACTCCGGTTGGTATAATCGATATGCAATTAGATTGATTTGTTCAAAAATAGGAAAAGATCCAAGCCTACAATAGTTCAACTTATCACAAGGACAAATAATCTTGATATTGTAACAAAGTAATCATACCTTGTCCCCCACGTTGAATTGTGATTATTCCTTGCAATACGCATCTGCATTTATTTTTTGTTGTTCTTGAGCTTCTTTTAATTACACCTTCATTATCATATGTAGCTCTGACAAATGATTTGCCAAATCTTTTGCTATTGGATTATCAATTTTTGAAAAGTCAAAAGCATCAAGTTGTGGGTGGTAACCATAATTAACGAAGAAAGGTGTTTGTTGCGTAGAAGAATGTATCATATTATTATAAGCAAATTCTACCAATGGCAGAAGAGCTGTCCAATCATCTTATTGGTAGTTGATGGTACACCTTAAGTACTGCTTCAAGACTTAATTCACGTGCTCTATTTGTCCGTGAGTTTGAGGATAAAAAGCTAAAAATAATTTTATGTCCATTTTTAAGATCTTGAAAAGAATTCTCCAAAATCTTAACAAAAATTGAATTTCTTTATCTGATATAATATCCTTAGATAATCAATGATAGCGATAGATATTATCAATGAAAAGCTTAGCTATTTCTTCACCTGTGATAGATTTTGTGCATGGCACAAAATATGCCATCTTGGTGAACCAATCTACTATCATAAATATTGAGTCATAAGATCTTGAACTTGGAAGATGTGTGATAAAATCCATAGAAATAAAAAACCATGGTTGTTCTGGAATAGGTAATAGCTGAAAAAGTCCAAAAGATCGATGATGAGTAGTCTTTGATTTTGAGCAGATATCACATGATTGTACAAAGTCTTTGAGTGCCTTCTACATTTGAGGCCACCAAAAATCTCTTGATATAAGTTCCAAAGTCTTGTTATATCTAAAATGTCCTGCTGCTAGAAAATCATGACGTGCTTGAATAACACGTAAATGTGCTTCTCCTTCTGGAACATATAGGTGTCTTTCAAAATATAGTAGATTATTCTTGAACTCAAATTTAGAAGAATCATGAGTCTTAGAAGAATTATTCTTGATATCATGAACAAGAGGGTCTGAGGACATACTTGATTAAATTTGCTTGAGAAAAGTTAAATCAATAGTCAATGTTGATTTCATTGCTCGAAGATGAAATTATTCCAATTTCAAGAGGTCCATTCTTTGTTGCTCAAAAGCTACATTTCCTTCTTTTGGTGCAAAATAAGAACATCTAAAAATGGCATCTAACAAACCTTATTGTTTTTCCAGCCGATAAGTGATAATGAACTCAAATCTTGGCAAAGACATATTCCAATGAGCTTCACGACGATTCAACATGCGTACTGACATGAAATCCTGCTTTTACTTCTTGATTCTATTGGAATTTGTCTTTACAAGTCAAACATATAAGTGGAGCTACAACTTGAGAGAAATCTTTGATGAAGATCTAATAATTATTGAAAAATCCCAAAAAGCATAAGACATCTCTTACCACCTTTGGAATCTTCCAGTTCATGATTGTCTGGACTTTCTTAGAATCCATTATGAAACCATCATTTGATATGATGTATCCTAAGAAATCAACTTGAATAGTGTAAAATACACACTTTTTCATCTTGGCGTATAATCTTGCATCTCTAAGTTTTTATAATACTTGACGAATATGTATTTCATATTCTTCTACATTCTTAGAATAGATCAAAATATCATCTAGATAACAGATGACAAAATTATCTAGGAATTCATAAAAAATATCATTCATGAAATGTTGAAAAGTAGCTGGTATATTTGTAAGTTCAAAAGGCATGACATTATATTCAAAATATCCATACCTGGTTCAAAACGCAATTTTTCATTCATCTCCTTCTTTGATGCATATTAAATTGTATACTCTTCTTAGATCTATTTTTATATAGATCTTAGCTTGATTTAACTAGTCAAGGAGTCTTGATATAAAAGGTAATAGATATTTGTTCTTGATTGTGATCTTGCTGAATCCTCGATAGTCAATATACATCCGTAATGATCCATTTTTTTTCTTCACAAATAGAATTGGAGCTCTTGTTGGAGATTTAGAATGGCATATAAAATTCTTGGCCAAATTCTTGTCAATATACGCCTTGAGTATAGCCAACTCATCTTGTGATAAACTGTAGATTGGTTCAAATGGTGGCTGAGTTCTTTTCTTGAGGTCAATTGAACAATCATATCGAAAATGCTCTGGAAGAATATCTACATTTTTTTTCTCAAAAAACGTCTTGATAATCTAGATATTGGCTTAGAATGCCACTTAAAGTTTTTTCACCATCAAAAATGGGTGTGGCATAAATAGCAAAAGTTGATCCTTCTTTTGTTGCGTGTATAAAAGCTTTTATACCTATAAATACGGATTTTACTATATTAGACTTATAGCTTTTCACTTGATCTGTAGGATATTTTATAATGTTTTAAAAAAAATCAAGTCTATAAGAATTCCAATCTATTTGAGGATTATATTTTTTTAGCCATGATAAATCTAAAATAACTGGATTAGACAAGGATTTAATTATGTTAAAGATTATGTAGCTATTATGACCATCTATTGTTATTTTTATAGGATGGGCTTCATGAATGACATCTCCAAAAGATAGTGGACGACCATCTATGACTTCTACATGTACGGGTTTAGTTTTCTGTATTAAAGATATTTTACAATTCTTAACAAATTATTCATCTAGAAAGCATGTTGAGGCTCTTGAATCTAATAAGGCAGAGATTCTATAGTTTTTTGGACCTAAATATACATCTATTATAAAACAAAAGGATGGTTGTGAAGAGAGAATAGGATCTTCATTAGAAATTGTACAAGGTTCCAGCTACACGCTGTCATGTTATGGTTCAGCTACTATGTGAAAAAATTATACATGTATATTTAATATATAATTTACTACATAGCTAAATGAAAGCCATATCAAAAGACTTTTATTGGTTATAAGATGGGATTAGGTTGCTAGTTTTAGATTATTTTTGAGATTTATACAACCGTATTTCTTCTTTTGATAGTAAATTTGAGGTTGATTTTATATTGATAGTAACTTTTGTATATCTTAAGTCACCTTTGTTAGACATTGGTGACCTTCAAAATCTTAGTTTATTTCTTTTATTTGGTGCTTAAAGCACAAAGTATGTAAATCTTATAAGAAGAAGGATTAGAAAAGAATCTTTAGTGTAAAAAGGATAGTTTGGCCATCTATGTGGATAAAAAGAGGTGGATGATAGAAATCTCTATTCTAATTGGCCAAAAATCATGCGCAATGGGCTTTAAGGAGGCTGCCCGAGGATTTATTAGGAATTAGGGTTTGTTTTTCGAGAGGAGTCAAACATCAAAGGCTAGGATCATAAAGTTTAGGTTTTTGGATCTGATTTAGGTACAAATTTTGTGTGATTTGCACTATTTATGAAGAAGTTATAGGCTCTCAAAGTTAAGGTGTTAATTTTGGACCTATTATCTCACTTTTGGATATAACTTGCGCACACAGAGAGCAATCAAGGATTGGCGACTTAGATTGAAGAGAAAACTTTCTTGGCTATATTTTATAGATGGCTTGATAAAATCCAAGCTAGGGTGAAGGAGATATTGTGAATTGAAGTCAATGCTTATAGGCTTAAAGGTAGTAAGTGACCCACTTACATAGTGGTTACATTTTGAGCTACATCTTATGCAATTTGATAGATTTTTGGCTTAAAATTTTCAAGAGTGTATATATTTATGTGAAAAGACTATGTGCAAACATTTTGTGGCATTAGGATTTTGGTTTGTGAGATATAAGGAAAATAGTGCTTGGATATCTCTGAGCTAGGATTTTAAGCACCTGCTAGGGATTTTGAGATATCATGCAATCGAAAACGAATTTATGGTTGATTTTTTTTTGAAGTGAAATTTAAGAAGATTATCTATCCTTTGAATTAAATTTTATAAAAATTGAATGGTTAGATCAAGAGTTATTAAACTCTAAAGTTTAGCAAGAAATAAGTCTTTGGAGATGAATAAAGTTTTGAAGGATTTTTGAGGAAATTTGAACCCTTTTTGTACAAACCTACTTGAATACAAGAAGGTTTATATACATAACTTCTCTTTTGTGAGATTGTTGTATTATTTGTCCTTTTTATTGAGGACAAATTACTTGTTGAATTTTTGCCATCAAATTTCAAGTAAACTCTCCATAGTCAGGTACCCACTGTATTCCCAGATAGAAGGCTACATCATACGACAACAGTCCTTATTGTAGCTGGACAAATTTGTTTTCCGACATATTGTCTTCTTTGACAACCATACTCCTCATTTTGTAGTTTTGTCATTTCTTTAGATAATATTGAGCAATGTGCTTAGGTTATTTACAATATAAATATAATCTTCCTTGACAACGCCAAAACTTTTCTTACTTAGTAAGAGGTTTAAAATGTACCACATCAATTTGCATGTCTTCTACTTCCAAATGTATATTTTGTGAGGACATTGATATTGCCATTGAATAATATAGTTGAGGCTCCCTTGTTTGACTCTCGGATCAAAATTCAAATAGTCGATTGTCACACTTCACAGCAAAATCAATTGCTTGATTCAATGTTTGAAGATCAGATAAATTGAGCATTAATTTTTTTACCTCATATTGTAATTTGTAGAAAAATTGGTTGATCAGTGCAGCATCATCCCACTTGATATCAGTCCCTAGTTGTCAAAATTGTGAAGCGTATAACTACATTGATTGATTGCCTTGTCATAGGATGTAAATCTTATTGGTTGCAACACGGATTACATCATGTTCTCCATACATAGATCCAAATTTTGTTAAAAATGCCTCCAAATTATCCAATATTGTATCATATTGTTCAAAAAAAGATGAAAACCACGATAAAACAGAACCCAAAAGTAACATTCCTATAAACTTAACTTAAGATCCTTGCGTACGATGTTGGGTAGAGAGAATTTGCCTTGGGAAAACATCGGGTTCCTAGCTGCTACTAGAATTAGCAGGGAACATGAGAGGAAGCCGTGCAAGTATCTTCTATATTTGTACAATATTTGTTCAAGCTTTCAAATTATACTTGTATTATACTTATACAAATCTTGTATAAATATAAAGTATAAATAATTGAATAATAATTGTATAAATACTTGTATATATACTTGTATAATAGGTATAAGCAAAGTGTGTATGTATTCAAGTATTCCTCAAATACAACCGCATATGAGGAATACAAGTTATACAACAAGCTAAAACTAAATATATCACTAAAAATTCATCCAAAGGTCAAATCAAGCGTGCTTATAGCCTATGGAAAGCCAATAATCCATTATAAAACATATCAAAATTTCACAAATAGATGACTTACCATTTAAAAGTTATGGCTAAAAGAACTAGGCGCTAAAATTTCCAAGGAAATGCAAAGGCAGCAAAGCTCCTCTTCTCTTCAGCCTTTGTTGTGATTACTTCCCTTCTCCAAATTGGACATGCAATAGCTTTTTAAAAAGCTCACTCCATCATCTAACTTATTCTAAAATTTTGCATGCATTCCTCTCAAACTCCAGATTTTGTAGCTAGTTGATTCTACTCTTCAAACCCTAGCAACAATTTGCCCTCTTTGACACTTCACGGCTCATAAAACTTTCATCAAAGCTCTCAATGTATTGATTTTTGTTTTTATAGAACGTTTACACAAGCTACTATAAGCACCTAAATTATCAAAAAGATTGAAGAGACTGTCCGACTTGGGTGGTTGAACAAAATCTCTGTCCCTCTTCATCGGGTGGCAGCAAATCCTTTCCCACTCTCAAGCTTACAACTTTTTCTCTCCAACTCCAAATACTACAAGAGATGTCTTGATAGAAAGCTAGCACAATTTTCTACATTCTTTGTAAATTTCACTAAGAAAGAATTGAAAACAAACTTGCAGTGGTAGCTCGAAGTTTCTACCCCTCTTCGTCGGGTGGCAGCAAATCCTACTCTACTAAAACAAGCATAATTTTTTGCTCACAACTCCAAAACGAGCAAAAGAGTAGGTTCTTGAATCCTCACAACTTGAAGAACACACCCACCAATTTTCATTACAAACGCTTCTATCTCCTCGGAGCAATCTCTCTCCAAAGTTCACTACTCAAAACTGCCTCTTTTCTTGGTCTAGCAAGAGGAGTATATCTCCCTTTCTTTCCATATTAGACTATGATACGCCCACATGGGCAGCCAAATCCTATTGCATAGGCCCTATTTACCCCATGCTCTTCTTTCTTATCCCTCACAAGGTCCATTCTACCTCAAAGTCAACAAGAAAGATAAATCAACCTTTATCTTTCTTCTAATTACAAAAGAGTCTATTCTAGGATATAAATAAGTTAGAAACAAAAAGGGATAATCCACTCTTAATCAAGAAAAGACAAAGCTTTGATATTATATGTGTATTCTTGTCAATTTGTCAAAGACAAGAATTTGATGAAAGAAAATAAACATATGAAACTTCTATTAAGAAGAATAAAAAAATAGAAATAAGAAAGTATGTATATTAAAAGAAACTAGAATGGCTATTGCTACAAGACAAAAAAACTATAAACTCTTGAATCTCGATTAGAAGCAAGAAAGGAGTTGACAAGAGTGAAGAAGGCTTCACTCTTGCTTCTGTAAATACTATCTAACTAAGAGCTACATGGCAATATTGTGTAGGACCTCCTACACATGTCTTATTTGCAAGACACGTTATCGTGTTGTAGTTCGACTGCTATATGAAAAATTTATATATGTATCTTTAATGTATAATTTACTACATAGCTAAACAAGAACCATATCAGTGGACTTTTATTAATTACGAGATATGATTAGATTGCTAGTTTAGAAGGAATCTATTAAAAGGATTATTTTTGAGATTTATACAACCTTATTTCTTCTTTTGATAGTAATTTTGAGGTTGATTTTATATTGATAGTAACTTATGTATATCTTATGTCACCTTTGTTAGACATTGGTGACCCTTAAAATCTTAGTTTACTTCTTTTATTTAATATTTAAAGCACAAAGTATGTAAATCTTATAAGAAGAAGGGTTAGAAAAAGATCTTTAGTGTAAAAACGGTAGTTTATCTATCTATGTGGATAAAAAGAGGTGGATGATAGAAATCTCTATTCTAATTAGTCAAAAATCATGCGCAATTGACTTTAAGGAGGCTGCCCGAGGATTTATTAGGAATTAGGGTTTATTTTTCGAGAGGAGTCAAACATCAAAGGCTAGGATCATAAGATTTAGGTTTTTGGATCTGATTTAGGTATAAATTTTGTGTGATTTTCACTTTTTATGAAGAATTTATAGGCACTCAAAGTTAAGGTGTTGATTTTGTATATACTGTCATTCTTTTGGTTATAATCCGCGCATATATAAAGCAATCAAGGATCAGCATTTGGAATTAAAGAAAGCACTTTTACAGCTACATTTTTTTTGTACAGCTTGATAAAATCCAAGCTAAGATGAAGGAGAAATTGAAGTTAGTGCTTGTAAGCTAAGGGTAGTAAATGACCCCGCTTAAGTAGTGGTTACATTTTGAGCTATAGCTTAAGCAATTTGAAAGATTTTTGGTTCAAAATTTTTAAGAGTATATATGTTTAAGTCATAAGACTATGTACAAAAATTTTGTAGTATTAAAATTTTGGATTTGTGAGATATAAAGAAAATAGTGCTTGGGTGTCTCTGAGCTAGGATTTTAAGCACTTGCTAGGGGTTTTGAGATATTGGATGATTGAAAATGAATTTATAGTTGATTCTTTCTTGTGGTGAAATTTCAAAAGATTTTCTAAACTTTGAAGTAAATTTTATAGAAACTAAATAGTTGGATCAAGAGTTATTAAACTCTAAAGTTCAACAAGAAATAGGTCCTTACAAGTGAACAAAGTTTTGAAGGATTTTTGTAGAAATTTGAACCCTTTTTGTATAAACTTACTTGAATATAAGAGGGTTTATATATATAACTTCTTTTTTGTAAGATTGTTATTTTATTTATCTTTTTTATTAAGAAAAAATCACCTGTTGGATTTTTGCCATCAAGTTTCAAATAAACTCTCTACAACCAGGTATCCAGTGTATTCCCAGATAGAAAGCCACGTCATATGACAATGTGTCAAACTTGCACGACAAGTTTTCCACATGTGTGCCATGTACTTGGCTTGTTCCGCAAGCTACCAACATGTGTGACACATGGCTAGCTTGTTCCACAAGCTACCAACATGTGTGCCATGTGATTAGCTTGTAGACCAAGTTTCTAACCTATCAATCACCTATAGATATGTATAAAGGTGATTCCATGTCTATGAAGCTTCTAAAAAGCTTCTCTATTAGATATTGTTAAATCAACTTATTTTTACCTACTTCTATTGATTTATATTAATTAGATAATTATTGGAGTAAATCTTATATCTGTGACAACTCTAGACTTCTTCCATAGATGTAAGAATAGTGCTTTTATGATTGATATTAGTGATTTATGAAATTTTCATCCTAAAAATGTTAACAAGCTTGTGAAGATTTATAATAATTACAAATCTATTCTTACTTCCACTAAATATAATATATATGATCTTTCCTTCCGTTTTAGACAACTTAATAATTCCACAATTTAAATTAGAAGAGGGTAATCTGTAACCTCTAATATCAAATAAAAATTTCTACAAAGAGGGATGATCTACTTTCTTTCAAAAAAAAAATCAAGATTAAAAAACAAAGAATGTTAGTTTAAAGGTGGATAGTTTGCAACTTTCAAATATAGTAATAGAAGTAGAATAATCTACTGACTTCTTAAATATTAAACAAGAATAATAAAACTTCACTCTTATCAAACTATCAAAGATATGAATCATAAAGACAAAAAAATATCAATACACTCTCGTATCATTCAAAAAATAAAAAAATCATTGAAAGATGGAATAATATTAAAACTAGAATAGCTATTGCCAAAGACAAAAAGACTAGAGACTCTTGAAACAAGACTAAAAACAAGAAAGGTGTTGAGAAGAATGAAGAAGGCTTTACTCTTGTCTCTATATATACTATCTACCTAAGAGCAATATGGCAACGTTTTATGAAACATGTAACATGTGTTCAATTTGCAAGACACACGTCAAACTTACAAAAAAAGTTTCTTATATATATGCCACATATTTAGCTTGTTTGACAAGCTACTAATATGTGCGACATGTGGTTAATTTATTGGCTAAGTTTCTAACCTACCAATCACCTAAAAACATGTATAAAGATAAAATTATATTTACGAAGCTTTTAGAAAGCTTTTCTATAAGATATTAATAAATTATCCTATTTTTACTTATTTCTATCTATCCATATTATCTAGATAATTATTAGAATAAACCTTATGTCCATGATATGTTTATTCCAATTAGAATATTTTATTGTTAGCTATTTGGATATCTATTGGAATTTTTTGTTTTTTTTATTTTTTATAAATTAATCTTTTAAATTAATAAATATATATCAATGAATATAAAAAAAATTCTTACATAGAAATCCTTGATTGTTAAATTTTTAATAAACTAAGAATTGTTGCATTTAGAATTGGGACAAATATTTAGTAGCAATTTAAATAATAATAATCCTCTATCTTAGCAATTTGAATCACTCAATTTTAAAAGAATAATTTCTATTTTTGAACAATTAGACTACTATAGATTTTTTTGTTGCTAAAACCATGTAAGTTCTAGTTCTAATAAACTAAGAGTTATTAAATAAAAATCAATAAAGAAATGAGGTGGCTAATTGAATATAAAAAGGTCTTTGAGTTAGTAGCATAGTTGAAGGCAAGAGCACCCTACTTTCTTTTGCTACATAATTCACTTAGCCATTCTATTTATATTATCTATTTTTTTTTAGAATGTATTTAATAAAAAATCTAATTATACTTTAAAAAAAAATCTATCTCAATTATTATCAATTATCTACTTAATAATTGAAATAGATATTATATATATTCAATAATTGATAATTTAAAAAATTAAGATATAATTAGAAGATATTTTTTATTTAAAGAAATAAAAATATTATTTCTTAATTTTTTAAATTAAAAATTAAATTTTAATTTAGAAGATATTATTATATATTTTTTAATTATATCTTAATTTTTTAAATTAAGATATATTAAGAAGATATTAGAAGACATTATTAAATAAAAATCAATATAGAAATAATATTTTTATATTATTTAAAAATAAAATAAGATTTATTTGTGAAATGATAAAGCTTCAAAGAATAAAAAAATTTATAAAATCTTAATGAAAGTAGAATCTACTTTTATTTTTAAAAAATCTAGTAATACAAATATATTTAAGCTATTTTCAATAATATTATAATATTTATAAAATTATTTATCAATATGTCTTTGTTTATAAAAGAAATTTATGAAATAGTTTTTGTTTTATGAAATAGTTTTAAAAGAAATTTATGAAATAGTTTTTATTTTAAAAGATTTTAAAAGATTTAAAAGATTTTAGAGTTACAAGTTTCTATACAATAATAAATTTAGATTATTTTTAATATTTATTATAAATAGAAATTAAAAATTATTATTTTATATTTTAATAATATTTATTAAGAAAATTAAAGCCAAAAATTAGCTTTAATTTATTAATGAAGCCTAATTAGTCAATTAAATATAAAAAAATAAATTTTATAAAATTTATTTTTTATGAAATATAAGCATTATAAGAGTTTAATATTATTTATTAAAATTATTCTAATATATAGGTATTTTTTAAAAAATCTATTATAATAAAAGATTTGAATTTTATTATGTGCCATTAATTCATAAATTTTAAATTTTATATTAAAAAAATATTTTAAGATGAAAAAATGATAATTTAAAGATATTTTTTTATATTAAATATAATTATAATATGATTTTTTGATAGATAATTAAAAATATATTTTAAAAAATAGAATTTTTTTTTTTTTTTATATATCATATATCAATAGTTTAAAAATATATAATAATTTTTAATTAGTATAACAAAAATAACTCAAATTTATGTCTTAAATAAATCTTAAATTTTAACTTTATAAATTTAATATATATTTAAAACTAAAATTATAATATATTAAGAAAATAATTATAATATTATAATCAAATATATATATATATATATATATATATAAATATAAATTAATAGATTATAAATAAAGTCACCATATTATTCTTAGGAGAATATTAAATCAACCCACCTAAATCTTGAATTGACCCATTATGATTTTGCAAGGAGATGATGTACTGATTTTACAAGGGATTAAGAGGGTAAAAAATAAAATTTCTAAGATTGTGTATGGTGGTGAAGAGTGAGAAAGGGTTATAATAGAACAACTCGAAGGAAGAGCAAGTGAGATTGGTGTACTAATCTACTGCTCATGGATATGATACAGAGCACCTATTGTAGGAACTTTGAGTATGAGAGGTGAGTTGCAAAAGTAGAAATATGCAGCATAAAGACTATTTTATATTAGAAGGAAGTTGGAGAGCCATTGGAGATGAATTTTGAAGAAGGATCAATAGGAGAGGTATGACAAGAAGAGAAGTTTCTAAAAATACCAAATCATAAAAATAATTAACAACTGTTCTAGTGGAGGTAATAATTATATTTTATTAATAATGGACCAATTTTAGATTAAAGTAGATTGATTTAATATTTTCTATTTTTAATCATATTGAATATGAAAAAAATATTAACCAATAAAAGTAGTGGCATAATTCTTCAAATTTTCTTATATTTAGATACAATGCAAGAAATAATAAATCTTGGAAATTTCTTTATAAAGAAGTTTTTGTCAATTTAATAAGTATTTAAAATTAAAACTAAGATTTTTTATAATCTAAAAATTCTTTTATAAAATTTTATAAAATTTTATAAATAAAAAAGCTAAAAATAAACTATAAAAAATTATATATATATATATATATATATATATATATATAAATTTTATTTACTAAATATTATTTTTATATAGAATTTATTTTTAAATTATATTTATATTAATTCTTTATTATTTTATTTTTAATATATAGAATACTTATAAAATATTAGTTTATAAAATATTTTATTAATTTATAATATTATTTTATATAAAATATTAATATATATATGTATATAATATAATATATTTTATTATTTATTAAAATGTATATCTAATATTATTTTTAAAAAAATAAAAATAACAATAGATATGGTATCTTGAAATTAAACTAGTGAAAGAATATTAAGAGTTCTTTGCACATATCAGAGATTCCTCTTGTAATAGGCATAAAGCCTTTATGGATAAACAACACTTTTACAAAGCAAATATAGAAGCAAGCTTCTATGTTTTCTTTTTTTTTTCTAATTTATTTTTAAATATAAATTAATAACTATTAATAACTATTAATAATATATATTATAATAATAAAAAATCTAAATACTATCTATCTTAGGCAACACATATAAATTCACAAACAACTCTAATGAAATAATCTTTAAAAAAAACCTATAATATAGACTTGTTTTAAGTTTTTATATTAATGAAATCGTAAATAATATTTTATAAGCATTATGGACTTAAAAGCCAATCTAACATAGAACAGTCCAAAGTTTTAATTACATATTTACAATCACCATGTGATATCATCCAACTATATATATATATATATATATATATATTTAACTAAACAATAGTCAAATGACTATTGTTTAGTCAAATACAAATTGTAACTACTATAAAAATAAATCCTTTATATATTTATCTAATTTATCAAATAGAGTATAATACTACTATCTAACTTTATTATGAATTGGAGATTTCTTTAGAATGAAAGTAGAATAGGAATAAAATTATCTTTAATTTGGCTCATTTGGCATAAAAGTATTATTATACAAGTTTAAGGATTAAAAAATAAAAAATAAAAAATGGTATTAAAAACTTATGTTACTTGTGTGCTCCAAAAGTATCAAAAGATATCTTATATAAACTTTGGAAATATCCTATAAAATAATAGATATAGAAATAGATAACTACTATTTTCTATTATTTTAGAAAGGGATGTCCAAAAAATGCATTATGGCTAGTACTTTATCTCTAATAATTTATATATGGAAGAATTCTTAATTACATTAAAGATATAAAAATATTATAATCTTTGATTGTTGGTGCATGTTTTTGAAATATCTAGAAACAAAGAGATAATGTGATCTTTATACAAGATATAGGAATAAATAAAAATAAATAAATAGAATAATATGGTTTGTGTTAATAAATTATGATGGAGCATATTGGAAGAAGACATTAACCTTGATCCATAAAAGATCCCAAAATTAAATAAAATATTTAAAGAAGTTTAAAAGATTTGAGAAAATAAACTAGGCATTATAATTTTAAGAAAGTCTATCAAATGAAATTATGCCTCCCTCCTATAAGCCACTCAATATTGGAGCCATTAAAGAAGGTTTACAATATGTATCTACTAACGTTTCAAAAATAAACAACTGAAAAAAAATCTTGGATGAGTTCCCAGTCATGCTTTCCAAAGCGACCCAACTTTGCCTAAATTCCTAAGGGTACAGATCCCCCTTAAATTTCCAGGTTCCCCTCATGCGCACAACGCTTTCCACAGTGCTTAGCCCCTAGCAAAGAGGGTACACATCCACTTCTGCTCGCTACAGAGATCTTGCCCAATAAGAGCCGCCGGATAATAAGGCACGAGTCAAACAATCAGATCTGCATATACAGCGCAAAGCTGCGCACGAGGGTCTCCAGCTGATCAAGGTCAATCGTGAACTACATCGCCGAGCCGCAGGCCATGCTGAAGTCATGATGACGCAGCCGCTGACTTGAGTGCGAACAGATCACTCAATCAACATGTTCGCATGCGACCCATCAAACCAGTTTAAATTCAACCTCGATAGCTACCCAGAAGCAGTGCGCCGCTCCGTCTCCAGCTGCTAATACCAGCACCCAGACTTCAGCTTCAAGTCCACAGACGGAGTGGGGTTTGCTTAGGTGCTACAGAGCTGCCAGTGTCCGGTGAGAAACGATGCAGGACCTGAAGGACACCCTTTTTCGGGTGGGATGTCTGGCGTTGGTGACGTTGATGCTTGCGGTGCAAGCGGAAGCAGCTGTAGTGCGCTATGACTGGAACGTAGACTACATGACCGCTGCTCCTGATTGCGTGCAGAAGCTGGTTCTGGCTGTGAATGGCCAATTTCCATCACCAACAATTCGTGCTGTGGAAGGTGATACAGTCGTGGTGCAGGTGACAAATCATATTCCTACTGAAGGAGTTTCATTTCACTGGCATGGCATACATCAGAGGGGAACGCCTTACTACGATGGCGCCGCTTATGTGTCCCAGTGCCCCATCAACCCTGGGGAGACCTTCACTTACAGGTTCAAAGTTGACAAGGTGAGCTTTGTGAACACTCTAGGTGTTACCCGTGACTGGCACGCACTGAATCTTTCACGAGGACCTTGATTTTGCCCCTGACAGTGCGAGGTGTAGCTGCGCACCAGGTTGATCCATTCTGTGGATGATCGCTACAAGGTCCGGCCAATTTAACCAAATCGGGGATGTCGATGTGCAGGCTGGAACCTACTTCTACCATGGCGTAAAGCAAATTCGTTGCTGTTTCAGCTTTCCTCGGTCGAACCTGCGAGCTTCATCGCAGGAGGTTGCAACAACGCATTCTTCACAATAAATTTAGAGTCTTTATTTATTTATTTTCAAACGATGACATGAGTAATATACCATTTTCAATGGAATTAAATATTTTCTTCACAATGTAGTGTAGATTTATATGAATGGGCAGTTTTTTGCACTCGTTTCCTGAAATTTGAAGTCAAGGTTAGAGTAACTCGATGCATTAACTATTGAACACATTGTGGTTTGTTTTTTTATCTCACACAAGAAGTGCAGTATTTACACTTGTTGATTGAATCATGCTTAAGTTTAATAACCTAGATTTTACTATCTATAAAAATTAACATTGATGCTAAGCAATCTTATATTCTTGTTCCAATTATATCTTTTTGTCTAATTACATCAAAACCATATGTTATTATACATAGTAAAAATACTCTAAATCCTAATAGTATTGTGTCAAACTAACTTTTAATATTTTTTAAATTAAAACATTTCTTTCTATATAATCTTAATAATAGGTATTAAGGATTTTATAAAATTATTTATTTTAGTTTTTTCTTTTAAATACTAAAAGATAGTCTTAATTAATATAATCTCTAATTTATTTTTTGTAATATTATTACCAAAATATTATTAAAATAATATATCATAATTTTTAATAATATAATTAGATTATTTAATATAATAACACCTACTTATCCAAAAAATATGGCATTTTTTCTTTAATATTATGTAAATTTTTTAATACAAATCTAGCCTAATGTATCTTATAATTCTGAAAATTTAAAATGCTATATTATATTTTATATATGTAGAAACAATGTTATAGAGTCCAAACTTTTATAATAGTACAACATTATAATGCAATATAGGAAAGAATAGCAAAAATTGTACCAATTTTTATTTGACATTGATTAAATAATTTTTTATTTACTATTGCATAAAACATTTATTTGAAATCACAATTTGTACTTAGTCAATAATATAATTTAATTAGATTAATACTGTTTTTAAATATTTTTATATTATTAATTTAGTTATTTTTTAATTTATATAATATTTTTATTTAAATTTTATTTTATATTTGTAGCTATCTTAAGATTGTTTTATAGCTATAATAGTTTAACTGGATTGTTTAATGTAAACAATTTTTAAGCATTCTTATCAACTTCAATTTTTTTAATTCTTTAAATAAATAGATACAAGTTATTATACATCGTTGTTTTTATATGAATAAATTATTTTACATGTATGTATGTATGTATGTATATATATATATATATATATATATATAAATATGAATCTATTAAATTTTATATTAGATATATATATATATATATATATACATACAAATAAATTTATTATTTAGTATAGAATTTTTTAAAATACTATCTTAAATTCTAGATTATTAATGCTTTAAAATCAAATTAAGAGCAATTCTAACCTATCCTCTGAGGGGTATTTACTAATCCCCTGCCCCCCCATGGATCTACTTGCTATAGCAAGACCTTGTGAAAGTGGGGCACAAGCATGAGCTGCTTCTTTTGAATCAGCTAGCAATCAAGGTAGTATCATGAAGGTAGCATCATGACATTCTCCAAGAATAACATGCAATATGCATGTGAACAAAGTATGCCAATAAACTGAAATCCACTGCAACTGCAGGAAATGCTATGGTCTAGCTGATGGTAGCTCATCTGTCAGGTCTTCACAGGAGAAGAGTGATGGTGGGGCACATGTCTCTGATTGTGATGAGCAAGTTGTTGTTGAGGCCATACCTCTTCTAAACTTGCATGTAAGGGGATAGGTTAGAAAAGCCCTTAAATTAAATAAAAAAATCATAATTGATGAACATCTAAATAGTCCAACTACTAAGGCAGTGTTAATTATTCTAAAAAATATGAAACATATTAATTTATTTTTAGAAATTTTATTTTTTAAAGAAATAATATTATAATATTATATTATATTTTAAAAATATCATTATAATATTCATATAATATAATAATCTTTTAAAGCTATGTTACACTTTTTTTAAAATTTAAAATAGAGGTTTTTGAAGACCACTTTTTATTTGATAATTGTCTAAATTTTTTCAATTCTTTTATTTTTCCCTCTAAGAATTGATTTTTTTATATAATTTATATGAGGATTAATAAAGTATAACTATTCATTTTTATTCTAACTTAGATATTTTTTTAATTGAAAGGCTTTATTTTATTTATCTTTAAAAAAATATTACTTTTCTTAATTACATTCTTGCTAAAATGAGTTTTTAAAATATCTTGAATTTTCTTATACTTTTTGTAATAAATTGATTTATATATTATTTAAAAAATAATTTAATTACTTTAAGATTATAAAATTAATATTATTTTATTACATATAATATTCTTATTATTTTAATTAGTTTTGAATTTAATTAAATTAAATAGCTATATAAAATAGTTAGTAATTTGAATTATTTTTGGCATGTCTTGAAATATTTTGGTCTTAAGACAACATAATGTCCTTAATAAATATACCTCTTAGAACTTGTTAAATATAATTATTTTTTTATGTATAAAACTTTTAACTATTAGTGCAAATAATATATTACTATATTTTATTATATAAGATTTTTAGACTTTCAACATCATAAGATTTGTACCTTAAAAGTAATATTTTAAAAAATCAACAATAGCCATATTAATTTCAATCTTATATCTATCTCTGATTTGTCTACTTTCTTTTGTTCATATAAGAGTATATAGTCTCTTTAAAGTTTTATTGTAATTCATATCCTTGACAATTGAAGCCTTTTGAGATGATTATTCTTTACCAATTAACAACTAAAGCTGCCAATAAAAATTAACATGGAATTTTTAAGAAGATCTAAAAATATATAAGATATGACTATTTGAAAAATTAAAGAAACATTGCATAAACTAAAGGACATTACTACATATACAAAAGTATCCCAAGCTTAAATAAATGTAGGCTTGTACCAATCTTTAGGAGCTATTAATACTTAGTTGTAACAATAGTATCCTTCCATAAAACTATATAAGTAATATATGGTAATAGAAAACAATCTTTTTGAATGTATTTTTTAATTATCTTAATAATCCATATATCCTAAGCTTATTTCTTCTATTTTTTTAATTAAAAAATCTTATAAATTCAAATTGAAGAAATCTTCTTAATTTTGCTTTTATAATAAATTGTATCTTAGGATTAAGCATTTTATATTTTTATTTGATGAATTTGGTATCTAAAATAATTAAAATAGTATAATAATAATTATTAAAAAAATAACTTTAAATTTTTTTTAAGTCCATTTAAAAATATTATTATATTTATGATCAAAGATTTATAATTGTTAATTATTCTTTATCTATTTGAAATTTAAATTTGATATATATAGATTTTTAAAAACTATATTTGGATTTTTTTATAATTTTATTTAATTCAAAAGAATTTTAATTTTAGTATTCTATATATAATAAGTATTTATACACAGTAAAAGATTTAATGAATAAAGATTTGTAAAAGAGGCTGTAATAAATAGAATATTTCATTTAAAATAAAATTAAAAGAACTAATATTGTTCTAATATTATATAAGAATGTTATTGAAAAAAAAAAATTAAAAGTCTCAAAACTTAGTATTGGCAAGAGTTGCACTCAAAAAAATATGGAATAAGATGACTTTCACTTCCAATGCTCATTACTTATAGGTGGTGGTTGCTATCTTAATGGACAACTTCCATCCATTGACTTTTATATTTATCAAAAGATATATTAAGTATATTTTTTGATATTTCATCTATTATAGGAATATTCTTTAATATATTCTTTATATTCTTATCTAATCTAAAGATATTTCTTAGTAGATTATTTATCCTCTTGATCTTGTCTCTTAGCCCTTAATCTTATAGTTCATCTATAGAATGGCCCTTCTATATGTCAAAAGCCATCCTTTTGACCATTAGCAATTTATTTAAGAAATATCAATAATATGATAATTTATTTAATTTTTAATATTATTTTCTTTAATACTTTCACTTTGCTATTGATCAAAGGCTTTCAAATCTAATATCTTTGTCAACATATAATGCTTGTCTTTAATTAATACTTTTGTGAGCAAATCACCAAACATATCTTTTATTGTACAATATTTCATGTTGATTACTCTTATTTCAATCTTTTCTCTTATAAATTGATATTAAATAATAATGTGCTTGATTCTTAAATAAAGCTTTGAATTCCTTATAAAAACAAGGTATCTTTGATTGTCACATTTGATTGTAATTGCTTCTAATTGTACAAGTCTAATGTCCTTCAAAACTTGTCTTAGCTAAATTACCTCTATTATACAATGACTTTCTATCATATACTCTACCTCTATTGTGGACCTTGTAATTATTGGTTGTTTCTTATAATCCTATGAAATTACTCTCATTCCAAAAAAAAACATATAGCCTATTATTGATCTTCTATCATTTGTATCTTCAACTCAATTCATATCTCAATAACTATGCAAAGCAATGTTATTACCTCCAAGGTACAATTTGAAATTCAAAATATCTTTTAAATACCTCATGATCCTCTTAATAGTTGCTCAATAGATTAGTCTAGCCTTTAACATGTGTTGATTCATAACATTCATTGCATATGTAAGATCCATCTTTATGCCAACCATTATATATATATATATATATATATATATATATATATATATATAAATAAATAAGCCTATTCCTATTTTATATAGAACACTTTATATTTCATCTTCAGCTTTAGTAAACTCTTCATCTGAGAGCTTCATCAACTTCAAATTGATATCCAAAGGTATTCCAATGGACTTATATTCTTCCATGTTGAATCATTTCAATACTTATTCAATATACTTGCTTTAGCTTATTGTAATGGTTTTATTACCACAATCTTTCACAAACTTCATTTCTAAATAATAGTAAACCTCTTTCAAATCAATTATTTCATATATATTTTTTTAACTTTGATTTTAATTAATCTATCATCTTCAAAGTATTGGTTAATATGATCAAATCATCAACATAGAGGATGATAATCAAGAAGAATTCTTTTTATTATATTACATACATAAAATAATCAACTTCACTCTTTACAAATCCTTCATTTATAAAGAATATGTTAGTACATTGGTACTATATGCTTAATGATTGATTGAATCCAAACAAGGATTTTTTTAACTTACAAATAAGATGTTGTTTATTTTTTTAAATAAATTCTTGAAGTTGATCTATGTAGATGTCTTTTTCTAACTCTTTATTTAAAAAAGCCATCTTCACATCTATTTGATGATCTTCAAGTCTATTGCTACTCTAATTTCCATAATAATTTTGATGGTGGTGAATTTGGCCACATGAGCAAATGTCTCATTGAATTCAATACTATCAACTTGTGAATAGCCTTTGACTATCAATCTTACCTTATATCACACAATATTATCCATTGCATCTCTCTTGCTTCTAAACATCTACTTACAACCTATTGAAGCTTGATTTGGTAGAAGTTGAATCAATTTCTATATTCCATTGTCTATGAGTGATTGATATTCTTTTTTCATGGCGTTCTCCTACTTCATAGCATCAGTGGACTTCAATGCATCACACAAACTCAATGAATTAGCAAAAAGTATAATATTGGCATGTTCTTTGTTTACTTAAAAAAAGATGTGGTTCTTTTATCATTTCTCAAGTGATTTTTTTTTTTTTTTTTTTTTTCTATAGAATATCTCCTTTTATTTGAAGAAGATTTGTCTTGTTGTACTCTATTGTCTCTTTTAAGTTTCTTCTCTATTGAAGCTTGTCTTTTTTCACTCAAAAGTTGATACTCCTCACCATCATCATTTTCAATATATTTATCTTTATTATTCTTGGTTTTTGGAATTGTAGAGGCTTTTTCTCTATCTTCTTTGGCTCTTTATCTTGATTCATATTTCCACCTTTTTCATTGTTTTCATTATCTTCATTGTCTTTTTTTGCTAAATTTGAAGATGTGTCCACAAACACACCATTACTCTTACTAAGACACATCTTCAAATGCTCATAAAGACTTTTATGCTTCAAAAACTCAACATCACAAGTTTTAATGATTTTTTTATATCCAAATATATTAGCCTATATACCTTGATATCTTCATATTATCTAAGAAATATGTATTTTTTTATCTTTTGTATCAAGTTTGGATCTCATATAATCTTGTATCTTTGCATAAGCAATGCATCCAAAAATCCTCATATATGAAACATAAGGTTTCTTTCTACTACAAGCTTCTTGTACAGTCGTTGATATAAGTGTACTTGTAGGATAACTATTCTTTGTATACTTTGCATTTATCATGGCTTCCATTCAAAATTCATGTCCAAATATTAAATATAAAGTGTATTTTTTATTATTTTCATAATGATTCAATTTAATTTTTTAGCAAATCCATTGTATTGTGGAATGTAAGAAGTGGAGGTTTGTCTTGCAATACCTTGAATCTTCAAGAAATCATAAAAATATTTTGACAAGTATTTACTTCCATTGTCCGTTTACAACACTTTGATCTTATATTCACATTGCTTCTCTATAAGTGCCTTAAACTCCTTAGACCTTGAAAAACTTTCATACTTGGTTTTAAAGATAAAAATCCATATTTTTAAAAAAATATTATCAATAAATATGACAAAGTACCTTATTCCTCTTATTGATAGTATCTTTATAGGTCCACAAACATCTAAATATACAATCTCTAGAAACTTTCTTGAACTTGTTACAACTCTACTTGGAAATAAGATTTTTTGTTGTTTATTTGAAATACATCCTTTACAAGTAAGAGGCATGGCATTGTTATTTGATTGATTAAGATCCAAGCCACTTATCATGGATTAGAGTTCCTTCATGCTTTTGGTATTCAAATGACCAAGGCATCAATACCAAATGCCTAACTTATCTTAATCTTGTGAAAGCTCAATAAATACAACCATTTCAACTCCATTGACCTTCTTACAATTAATAAAATAGAAGTTGCCATTTTTAAAGCCCTTGATAAAATTATCTCTATCAAATGTCTTTACAAAACATCCATTTATGTTAAATTGTACCTTACAACCATATAAAATAAGTTTACTGA
Organism: Physcomitrellopsis africana; assembly: GCA_036785485.1. NCBI lineage: Eukaryota > Viridiplantae > Streptophyta > Bryopsida > Funariales > Funariaceae > Physcomitrellopsis > Physcomitrellopsis africana. Next base: position 99,152 of record JAWRVF010000551.1, read on the forward strand.
TCAAAAGAAGATTTTTTTTCATCTTAGGGACATGTAAGACTTTCTTCTAATCCTCTTAGTTTGGCCTTTTATATTAATTTCCACCACATTGAAGTCTATTCTAATAGCTTCAACCATGCCATTGTCTCCCAACTAAATTCTTATTACTAGAATCTCTTCATAAGTATGAAATGAATATTTATATAGAGTCATACGCTTGGTGCAATCCAAATTAACAATCTACTCAAACATGATAGCTATAGAAGTTCCTTTTCTTGCCATGAATATATAATCATCTCTTCTATATTTCTCACATATATTGTTAGTATTTTTTTATTTTTATTTTTTTTTTGATCTTATAGTAATTTTATACAAAGTGACTTGATTTTCTTCAAATAAAATAAGTTCTTACATTATTTCTCATATTAATTGAAATAGCTATCTTTGCTTTGTTTACAAAGGAGAGCCAAATCTTTACTTTGATACTCCTTTTCTTTCTTTTTAGTCACTTCATAGACAAGTCTTACTATAATATAGTCCAATGTGAATTCTTTGATCTTGATGGATTCAAATACCACAATTAGGTAATTATAAAATTTAAAAAGGCTCATAAATAAGATCATGATAGTATCACCATCATCTATAGGCTTATCAACAATTGCTAATTGATTTACAAGAGCCTTTATCTTGTTGACATGAGCCAAGAGATCATCACCTTTTTCCATCATTACTATTAAGAATTTCTACTATCATATTATAACACGGCTATAGGATGAAAGAATAAAAGAAAATATATAATATAAAAAAGTTTAATTAAAGACTAAATAATAAAATTACTTAAAAAAAGTATAGATAAAAAAAATAAAAAAGTAATATTAATATTAAATATTAATATTATTTTTTTATTAAAAAAACTTCTACTTACTTTACAGGGCCATAAACAAGATAAAATAAGATAGATTAGAAAAAATTACTACTATAGACATCTTAAGATCAAAATGAAGGATATTTTTTAATAAAAAATTATTTTAAAAAACCTTGGATTGATATCTAGAGAAGGATAGTTATGAACTAGGATCAAAACTAGATTCCAAGGCCCAAAATCGTATGCCTATGACAAATAGAAAGTTCTTATGTTGATCAAAGAGTGAAATTAGAAATTAAATTTAATAAGATTTCTTTGAGCATTGGTTTTAAGATTTTTGAATTTGTAATGACTTTGTAAGAGCTATACAAAGTCAAGGCTTTATTTAGATGACTTTGATTATTGAGAAATAAAAATGATTCTCATTTTCAAGCATATTGTGAATATTGTAGTAGATCTACAAGTAAAAAATTGTAGAATTGTGAATATAGTTGTATTAAATGTCTATTATAAATTTGAGCTTAATCCAATAGTTGGATCAAAGGTTATTGGAATTTTAATAAGCTAGGATCTCAAAAATTGGATTTTGAGGATTAATGAGGATTTCTATGATTTTAAATAATCTGCTAGTTAAATTAGAATGGTTCTTTTTTAAGTTGATAGTTCACTTAGTTTTTAGTATTTTTATAAAATTTTAGAATATGTAAATTTTGCAAAAAAGAGATATTAATATTAGAAGATTGACATCAAGGTTGGAAAAAGAGAATGACAAACATCCAAGAGATTAGAAGCTTTTTCTTCTAATTTGTTATTGGTTAATTGCAATATACAAATTTATCTTCTAAACTTAAGTTTTTAATCTATTTTCAAATAAGACGACACATAATATAATACCACCTTGCCTATAAAATAATGGATTCTAAGAAAGTCCAGACAATCATGAACTGGAAGATTCCAAAGGTGGTAAGAGATGTCTTATGCTTTTTGGGATTTTTCAATAATTATTGGATCTTCATCAAAGACTTCTCTCAAGTTGTAGCTCCACTTACACGTTTGACTTGTAAAGACAAATTCCAATGGAATCAAGAAGCAGAAGCAGGATTTGAAGCTCTGAAGACATCGTTTATTTCTGCACTAATTTTATATCGTGTTGATTTTTTTAAGGTATTTTTTATGGAAACAGACACATCAGTCTTTGCTTTGGGTGCGGTTTTTTTACAAATGGGAACAGATGACAAATTTCATCTAGTAGCTTTTTATTCAAAAAACTTTTTAGTAGCCGAGATCAATTATGAGATCTACAATAAAGAACTTCTTGTAATTGTGGATTGCTTTTAAGAATGGCATCATTATCTAGAAGGCGCTTCTAGTCCAATCACCATGTATATGGATCATAAGAACCTCAAGTATGTCATGTCGGCACGTGTGTTGAATCGTCGTCAAACTCGTTGGTGTATGTCTTTATCAAGATTCGAGTTCATTAACACTTATTGGCCAAGAAAACAATAAGGTTTGTCTGATGCCCTTTCTAGACGTTGTCGAGTAGAGAAAATTCGCCTTGGAAAAACACCGGGTTTTTAGCTGCTACTAGAACTAGTAAGAAACATGAGAGGAAGCCATGCAAGTATCTTTTATACTTGTACAATATTTGTTCAAGCTTTCAAATTATACTTGTATTATATTTATACAATTCTTATATAAATATAAAATATAAATCCTTGAATAATACTTGTATAAATACTTATACAAATACTTATATAAAATAATGTATAATCCTTGATATAATATTTATACAAATACTTATACAAATATTATATATAATACTTATAGAATATTTATATAAATACTTATAGAATATTTATATAAATACTTGATACAAATATAAGTATATATATTTATATAAAAGATATAAGCAAAGTGTGTATATATTCAAGTATACCTCAAAATACAACCACATATGAGGAATACAAGTTATACACTAAGTTGAAACTAAATAAATTACTAAAACTTCATCCAAAGGTCAAATCAAGCGTGCTTATAGCCTATAGAAAGGCAATAATCCATTGTAAAACATATCAAAATTTCACAAATAGATGTCTTACTGTATAAAAGTTATGGCTAAAAGAAATAGGCATTAAAATTTCCCAACAAATACAAAGGCAGCAAAGCTCTTCTTCACTTCAGCCTTCATTGTGATTACTTTCCTTCTCCAAATTAGGCATGCAATAGCTTTTTAAAAAGCTCACACCATCATCTAACTTTTTCTGAAATTTTGCATGCATGCCTCTCAAACTCCAGATTTTATAGCTATTTGATTCTACTCTTCAAACCCTAGCAATAATTTTTCCTATTGACACTTTACGGCTCATAAAGCTTTCATAAAAGCTCTAAATTTATTGATTTTTCTTTTAATAGAAAGCTTACACAAGCTACTATAAGCATCTAAAATATCAAAAAGATTGAAGAGATTGTCCGACTTGGGTGGTTAAACAAAGTCTCTTCCCCTCTTCATCAGATGGCAACAGATCCTTTCCCACTCTCAAGCTCACAACTTTTCCTCTCCAACTCCAAATACTACAAGAGATGTTTTGATAGAAAGCTAGCACGATTTTCTACACTTTTAATAAATTTCACTAAGAAAGATTCGAAATCAAACTTACAGTGGTAGATCAAAGTTTCTGCCGTCACTTTTTAATAGCAGCAGACCTCATTCTACTAAAACAAGCATAACTTTTTGCTCACAATTCCAATACAAGCAAGTGAGTAGGTTCTAGAATCCTCACAACTTGAAAAACATCCATTGCAATTTTCATTACTAACACTTTTATCTGCTTAGAGCTATTTCTCTCCAAAATTCACCACTCAAAACTCCCAAATCCTAGGTCTAGCAAGAGGAGTATATCCCCCTTTCTTTCCATATCAATCTATGACATGCCCTTATAAGCAGCCAAATCCTATTGGAGAGGCCCTATTTACCCCATGCTCTTCTTTCTTATCCCTCACAAGGTCCATTCTACCTCAAAAGTCAACAAGAAAAGTAAAATAATCTTTATCTTTCTTCTACTTACAAAAGATCTATTCTAGGATATAAGTAAGGTTGGAACAAAACAAATAGCCATCTTAATTCACTAACTAAGTGGCTATAATAAATCCCCTCCTTATAATATCTTCTAAAATAATCTTTAGCACTCACACATGTATTAACAATAGATACAAGATATATAATATTTTTATACACTGCACATAAATGCAGTATGACAACATTCTTATTTTTTACCAAAAGAAGAAGATGCAGCTTTTGAGCAATAAAGAACGGCCCTCTTGAAATTGGAGGAATTTCATCTTCAAGCAATAAAATCAATATTGTCTATTGATTTAACTTTTCTCAAGCAAATTCAGTCAAGTATGTCTTTAGACCCTCTTGTTCATGATATCAAGAATAATTCTTCCAAGACTCATGATTCTTCTAAATTTGAGTTCAAGAATAACTTATTATATTTTGAAGGATGCCTATATGTTCCAAAAAGAAAAGCACATTTACGTGTTCTTTAAGCATGTCATGATTTTTCAACAGCAAGATATTTTGGATACAACAAGTCTTTGGAACTTGTATCAAGAGATTTTTGGTAGCCTCAAATGTAGAAGGCAATCAAAGACTTTGTACAATCATGTGATATCTGCTCAAGATCAAAGACTCCTCGTCATCAATCTTTTGGACTTCTTTAGCCATTATCTATTCCAGAACAACCATGGTCTTTTATTTCTATGGATTTCATCACAGATCTTCCAAGCTCAAGATTTTATGGCTCTATATTTGTGATAGTAGATCGGTTCACTAAGATGGCATATTTTGTGCCATGCATAAAATCTATCAGAGGTGAAGAAACACCTAAGCTTTTCATTGATAATATCTATTGCTATCATGGATTACCTAAGGATATTATATCAAATAGGGAAATTCAATTTGTATCAAGATTTTGGAGAAGTCTTTTCAAGATCTTAAAAGTAGACATAAAGTTATCTTTAGCTTTTCATCCTCAAATTCACGGATAAATAGAGCACGTGAACTAAGTCTTGGAGCAGTACTTAAGGTGTACCATCAACTACCAATAAGATGATTGGACAACTCTTTTGCTATTGGCAGAGTTTGTTTATACTAATACGATACATTCTTCTATGCAATAAATATCTTTCTTTGCTAATTATGGTTACCATCCACGACTTGATGCTTTTGACTTTTTAAAAGTTGATAATCCAATGGCAAAAGATTTCGCAAATCATTTGTCAAAGCTACATGCAATAATGAAGGTGCAATTAAAAGAAGCTCAAGAACGACAAGAAATAAATGTAGATGCGTATTGTAAGGAACAACCACAATTCAACATGGGAGACAAAGTATGGTTATTTTGTCGCAATATCAAGACTACTCGTCCTTGTGATAAGTTGGACTATCATAGGCTTGGACCTTTTCCTACTTCTGAACAAATCAATCTAATTGCATATCGATTATATCTACCGGAATCCATGAAGATCCATCATATATTCCACATGTCACTATTCAAGCCATAGAAGACAAAGGATATATAAGGAAGAAGACAAATGCCACCGCCTCCTATAAAAGTGGACAATAATGATCAAATAACAAGGTGGTCCTCTCGCCATGGTATGGGACATTATCAATGGGTGAAAGGACCTATCAACTACCTTCAAAGAGAACAAAGATCAAAATATATAGCAAGCCTAATTCGACGTATCCTGGACTTCCTCAACATGCAATCACCGCTCCTCGTGGAACTCATTCCTAGAAGAGGGAGTAATATCATGGACATAAGATTTACTCTAATAATTACCTAATTAATATAAACTAATAGAAGTAGGTAAGAATAAGTTGATTTGGTAATATCTAATAGACGTGGATTCATCTTTATACATGTCTATAGGTGATTGATAGGTTAGAAACTTAATCAACAAGTTAGCCACATAGCGCACATGTTGGTAGCTAGTGGAACAAGCTAGCCATGTGTCACACATGTTGATAACTTGATGAACAAGCCAAGTATGTGGCACACATGTGGAAAACTTGTCGTGCAAATTTGACACGTGTCTTGTAAATTAGACATGTGTGAGAGGTCCTATAAAATACCGCCACGTAGCTCTTAGCTAGATAGTATTTATAGAGGCAAGAGTGAAGCCTTCTTCACTCTTGTCAACTCTTTTCTTACTTCTAGTCCAGATTTAAGAGTCTATAATTTTCTTATATTGTGGCAATAGCCATTCTAATTTTTTTTAATATACATACTTCCTTACTTCTATTTTATTATTCTTCTTAATAGAAGTCTCATATATTTATTTGCTTTCATCGAGCTCTTGTCTTTAATAAGAGCCTACACCAAAAAATTGTACAATTAAAGGAAGTAAATAAATCAGCCTTACAATCAAATCTAGGAAGTCTTGTTTCTATAAGTATGAAGGAGGCAAAGATTAGTATATCTGAGAAGTTTGATAGAAGAAGATCAAAATTTTGAGGATTTTTGTAATAAGTCAAGCTATATCTAAGGTTGCATCTTTTAAAATATCCTAATGGATTTACTCAAATTGAATTCATAGGTATACTTTTATTTAGAAGTGATTTTTTTTGATTTGCACCGTTGATGGAAAAAGATTCACAACTTTTTTATGATTTGAATTTATTCTTCAAAGTATTTATAGCCATATTTAAAAAAAGTGATTTAAAAAGAGTACCTAAGACCTAGCTTTTATCTTTATAATAAAGATTACAATCAATAAAAATATATACTATAGGATTCAAAAACCTTGCAATGTGGAGTGGAATGACAAAGCCCTTATTAATCAATTTCATTACGAGTTGAAGGATAATATCAAAGATTTATTATTAACAATATCAAAAGTAGACTGATTGAAAAAATTTATTACTCAAGCTATGATATGTGGCAATTGATTATTTGAAATAATAGATTTGATTGGAGAAGAACAAACCAATTAATGATAGCAATTTCTAAGTTTTCAAAAACTTATTTGACTAAGCCAAAACCAATGCAAATTGATGCGATACGTTTTAAAGCTCTTACTGAACAAGATAAGATTTGATGTTGTTAAAAAGATTTGTGCTTATATTATGGAGAAACTAAGCACACTGCTCAACATTGTTCAAAGAAGCAACGCAATCACAAAATGAGGAGTAAGGTTGCTAAAGAAAATAATATGTCAGAAAATAAATTTTTTCAACTACAATAGGGACCAATTTATAATTTATCACAAAATGAGTTGGCTACATTGAAGGAATATATTGATAAGAACTTGGTTAAGAATTTTATATGCCATTCAAAATTTTCAACAAGAGTTGCTATTTTATTTGTGAAGAAAAAAGACAGATCATTATAGATGTGAATAAATTATCAAGGACTTTACAAGATTATTATCAAAAATAGGTATTTTTTTATTTTTTATTTTAAAATTTTTTAATCAATTGAATCAAACTAAGATCTATATAAAAATAGATCTATAAGGAGTGTATGATCTAGTTTGCATCAAAGAAGGAGATGAATGGAAGATTGCTTTTTGAACAAGATATGGATACTTTGAATGTAACATTATATCTTTTGGACTCATAAATATAACAATTATTTTTCAATATTTCATGAATGATGTTTTTTGTGAGTTCCTAGATAATTTTATTCTATATTACCTAAATGATATTTTAATCTATTCTAAGAATATAAAAGAGCATAAATTATATATTTGTTGTGTGTTACAAAAACTTAGAAATAAGGGATTGTATATCAAGATAGAAAAGTGTGTATTTTATACTATTAAAGTTGACTTTTTAAGATACATCATTTCAAATGATGGTCTTAAGATGGATCTTAAGAAAGTTCAAATAATTATGGATTGGAAGATTCTAAAAATAATAAAAGATATGTAATATTTTTTAGGATTTGCCAATTAATATTGAATCTTTATCAAGAACATTTTTAAAGTTGTAATTCCACTTACATGCTTAACTTATAAGGACAAATTCAAGTAGAAAAAAAAAAAAAAAAAAAAAAAAAAAAATTATTTGAAGGTGTAAAGATAACTTTTATTTTTATATCAATCTTATATTATATCAACTTTTTTAAGATATTTTTTATGGAAATAGATGCATTAGAATTTATTTTAGGTATAATATTATTGCAAATAGAAGTAGATGACAAACTTCATCGTGTAGCTTTTCATTCCAAAAAATTTTCAATAATAGAGATCAATTACAAAATCTATGATAAAGAATTTTTTATGATTGTAGATTCTTTTTAAGAATGATATCAATATTTGGAAGGCGCTTCTAATCTAATTACCATATATATAGATCACAAGAATCTTGAATATTTTATGTCAACATGTATGTTGAATTATCATCAAGTTTGTTGGAGCATGTCTTTTTCAAGATTTGAATTCATTATCATCTATTAGCTAAAAAAAACAATAAGATTTATTTGACTCCATTTCTAGATATTCTTATTTTGTACCAAGAAAAAGAGATTCAGCTTTTGATTAACAAAGAACAATCTTCTTGAAGCCAAAGCAATTTCATCTTTAAGCAATAAGATTAATATTGATTGTTGATTCAACTTTCTTCAAGCAAATTCAGTCAAATATGTCTTTAGACCTTCTTATTTATGATATTAAGGATAATTCATCTGAGTCTCATGAAATCTCTAAATTTGAATTTAAGAAAAATTTATTTTATTTTGAAAGACGCTTCTATATTTCAAAAAGTAAAGCATGATTACATGCTCTTGAAACTTATTACAGCTTTCCTACAACATGATATTTTGGATATAAGATTTTAGAGCTAATATCAAGAAATTTTTGGTAGCTTCAAATATTTCCAATTTTTTGGTGGCTATTAAAGAATTTGTATAATTTTATTCAAAATCAAAAATTCCTCGTTATTAATCTTATAAACTTTTTCAACCATTGTCTATATTAGAACAATCTTCGTCTTTTGTTTCTATAGATTTTATCATAGATCTTCCAAATTTAAGTTCATATGGTTCTATATTTGTGATTGTAGATCATTTCACCAAGATGGTACATTTTGTATCATGTACAAAGTCTATCACAAGTAAAGAAGCAACTAAATTCTTCATTAATAATATCTATTGCTATCATGGATTTCCAAGGAATATTATATCAAATAGAGGGACATAATTTGTATTAAGATTTTAAAAAATCTTTTTATATTGAAGGTGGATATAAAACTATCTTTAACTTTCCACCTTCAAATTAACGGACAAATGGAATGGATAAATCAAAATTTGGAGCAATATTTGAGATGTATTATCAATTATTATCAAGATGATTGAACAACTCTTTTATCATTGGTAAAGTTTACTTATAATAATTTAATATATTCTTCTACTTAACAAACTCCATTTTTTATCAATTATGGATATTATCTATGACTTGATACTTTTGACTTTTCAAAAGTTGATAATCTTGCGGCAAAAGATTTAGTGAATCGATAGTCAGAGCTATATGCAATAATGAAGGCACAATTAAAAAAAGTTTAAGAATAACAAAAGATCAATGTACATATGTATTGCAAGAAACAACCTCAATTCTATGTGGGTGATAAGATATGGTTGCTTTGTTGTAATATCAAGACTTTTTGTCCTTATGATAAGCTAAATTATAGTAGGCTTAGATTATTTTTGATTTGTGAATAGATTAATTTAGTTGCTTATCAATTACACCTACCAAAATCTATGAAGATCCATCCTATATTTCATATGTCATTAGTTGAGCCATATAAGATAGTGGACATATAAGAAAGAAGACAAATGCCATTGCCTCTTACAGAAATAAACAATAATAAAGAATTTGAGGTAGAAGACGTCTTAGATTTAAAGCGGTGTCAAAATCAACTTGAATATCTTATACATTGGTACAGATATGAATAAACATACATAGAGGCCATCTAAGAATCTAGCAAATGCATTAATATAAGCCAATATATTTCATCAACATCTATTAAAATCAAGATGAAGAATCAAAAAAATATTTGCTATAAAACAAAGAAAATTTAATAGAGATTTCATTCTATTTTGTATCATTATTTATTATTTTTTAAAATTTTTTAACACTAAAAAGATGAAAAATCAACAACCAGCAAATTCAATTCAAGAGCTATCATTTGTTGATTTATTGAACAAGACATTATGACTATTGCAACCTTTAAGACAACAAAATAGAAATGAAGATCCTTAAGAATAACATGTTCTTCTTCAAATTAATAGTGAAATATAATGTGTGTAGTATCATGACCTTAGAAAAGATTCTTCATATTTGGTGATACTTTTAGAAATAAGAACTATTTTTGATGGTATTCCAAATATTTTATTTGAAAGAAGTTATGAAGGCCTAAACAATGATCAAATATTAGGATGGTCCTCTCACTCCCGTATAAAATACTATTGATGGCTAAAAAAACCTATCAACTACCTCTGAATAGAACAAAGATCAGAGTATGTGGCAAATATAATTCAGTCTATTTTGGACTTCCTCAACATGTAATCATTGCTCCTCATGGAACTCATCCATAAAAGGAGGAGTTATGTCACTGACATAAGATTTATTCTAATAATTATCTTGATAATATGGATAAATAGAAGTAAATAAAAATATGTTAATTTATTAATATCTTATAGAATAGATTCCTAGAAGCTTCATAGACGTGATTTTATTTTTATACATATCTTTAGGTGATTGGTAGGTTAGAAACTTGGCCAATAAGTTAACCATGTGTCGCACATGTTGGTAGCTTGTGGAATAAGCTAAGTATATAGCATACATATAGGAAACTTGTCTTTCAATTTTAATACATGTCTTACAAGTTTGACACATGTCTTGCAAATTGGACACTTATTGGAGGTCCTATAGAACGTCACCACATAGCTCTTAGATAAATAATATGTATAGAAATAAGAGTGAAGCCTTCCTCACTCTTATGAATGCTTTTTTTGTTCTTAGTTTTGTTTCAAAAATCTCTAGTCTTCTTGTCTTTAGTAATAGCTATTCTAATTTTAATATTATTCCATCTTTGAATGATTTTCTACTCTTTTCAATAATACAAGAGTATATTGATATTTTATTCTTTTATGATTTATGTCCTTAATAAAATATTACTCTCACAAAAATAACAAGATTTAGTCAACATTAGTTTCAAATTAAGATAAATAATAAGAAATTTTCTTAGCTCTATTGTTCTATTGTAAGTATTAATTAAATAAAAAAATAATAATTCTAAAAATAGTATCTAAGATTATTTATTATTATTTTATATATAAATTATATACTTTTTTAATATAATCTATTATAAATAACTTGATCAATATATAATAAAACCAAAAATATCAAGGATGTCTAATAAAACATTGTTTTAAATATGGTTTTATTTTCAAATAAATCTATCAACTAAAGGTGAATAAATAGTTGAATTTTTTTATTTATTTGCTTCTAATTTTGTTAAATATTCTTATTTTATTTTATTTTCTAATTTGAGAATCTTTTATTTTAAAAACCACCTTTTTTTCTTTGTTATTCCAAATCTAATGGTCTTTTACTTATTAAAATCTAATTTATGTAACTTAAGTATTACAAAAAATTATAGCTATTTATTTTTTGGATATTTAAAAATATACCTTTAAGATACAATTATTTAAATAGTTAAGGGATAAATCACTTTTCATTTGAATTATTGCCAAAAACTTATTCCAACTCCAAATAATAAATTATAAGTCTGTGTCCTTGCTTAGTTGATTCTTAACTTTAGATCAATGGTATAACTACCAATTATATTCAATGATAGAGCTTAAAATACTAAGAACATGGAGTAATTATTTAAGTGAGTTCATTTATACTTTTATGTATGTATTACAAATTAGGCTAAGAAATTATACAAGATTATAAAAAAATAATAGAGTATATGAATCTTATTACAAGGTAATGCAATACAAGAGCAAAAATAAGACTAGAAGGTTCAAACTAGACCACAAGACATATGTTGTTGAGATTGAGGAGCCCCTCAATCTTGACACCTATATATACTAGAAATTAAGAAGCTTTCCAATAACTTATCATAGAAGACTTTGTCCTCAAGTCATCATAAGATTCTTCTTGAATAGTGTTATATTGTAGTTTGGCTATCATATAAAAATAATATATATATATATATATATATATATTTATTTATTTAATATATAATTTATTATGCAATTGGATGAGAGACTTGTTAATAGATTTTAATTGGTTACAAAATATAATTAAATTATTATTTAGAAAAGAAACTATTTAAAATAGCTATTATTAAGGTTTAAATAATATCATTTTTTTAATACTAATTTTTGAGGTTGGTTCTATATTTATAATAAATTTTATATATTTTAAATCATCTTTGCTAGATATTAATAATCTTTAAAATCTTTTTTTTTAAATTTTTTTATTTAATATTTAGGATACATACTATGTAAATCTTATTAGAAAAAAGATTGGAAAGGGGTCTCAATATCAAAAAGAATAGTTAGGCTATTCATGTAGATGAATGGAAATAGATGCTAAATATCTTCATTTCTATTGGCCAAAAGTCATGTCCAATAGGCTTTAAGGAGGTTGTTTGATGCCTTATTAGAAATTTAGGTTATTATTTTGGAATCATTTAAATATTAAATATTAAAATAAACAAGTTTAAATTTTTGGCTATGGTCTTGGTGCAAAAATTGAGTGATTTGGAGTTTTTATAAAAGAAATATAGATGCTCAAAATCAAGGTGTTGATTTTATATCTACTGTCACTTGTTGATTGGAGCATAATGCATGCATACAAAAAGCAATGAAGGATCAATAAATAAGATTAGAAATAATATTTTTTTAATTATATTTTATGTTTATAATTTAATAAATTTTAAATTAAAATAAAAATAATATTAGAAATTGAAGTCAACGCTTACAATCTAAAAGTAGTAGGTGATCCATTTAATTAGTGGTTGTGTTTTGAGCTATATTTTGAGCAATTTGATAAATTTTTGACTCAAAATTTTAAAAAATGTATACTATCATATTAAAAAGCTACACAAAATTTTTGATAGTATTTAGATTTTGGATATTTGAGATATGAAGAAAATAGTACTTGGATATCTATATATTAAGGTTTTAAGCAATTGCTAGAATTTTTGAAATATCAAATGATTAGAAGCAAATCTATAGCTGATTTTTCTTGCAGTAAAGCTCAAGGATATAAACTATGCTTTCAAGAATTTTGACAAAAACTAAACAATTGAATCAAGAGATTTTAGATCCTAAAATTTAAGAAGAAAAATAAATCTTTTATATGTGAATAAGATGTTGAAGAATTTTTATTACAATTTTAGCATTTTGTACAAGCTAAAAGAATTTTTTAGAAGGCAAGATTTTATAGAGGTGTAAAAATAAGATATATAGAGCCATGATATAAATATGATTTCTTGAAAGAAGATTATAGATTTTCTTTAAAATTATTAAAAATCTAACTTATTAATAATTTTTTAATTATGATTTAGCATAGAAAAGGATATTAGAAACTTTTAGATGTCATTAAATAATTTATATACAAACATACTTAAATATAAAAGATTTTTATTAATATAATATTTTTTAATATTATTATAAATATTTATCATCTATATTAGGGACAAATCATTTATTAAAGTTTGGCAAATAAGTTAAAGATAAACTCTTTACAATTAGATATCTAATATATTTTTAGATTAAAAATCATATTATACAATATCAATTAAAGAGCCACTAATACTCATTTGGACAAAAGAGCTTTAGTAGTATCTTTTAAATTAATGATGTTAAAGCCATCTCCTTCATAAGTTTTGCAACAAACAGCTTATGATACTTTGGATCAAGTTAAAGATGTAGTATTTCTCAACAAAAAAATTTCAATCATCAATTTAATCTTTTGAATAGATTTTATAAAACTAATTTATATAACTAAAAATAAGTATAATTAAAAATATATATTATATATAATGATAGCTTGGCTTATCACTTTAATTTAGATAGAATACTAATATTTTAATTTTTTTATCATTTTATTAATTAAAAATTGATCAACATCTTATATATTCAAGAAAATATTAAAGAAGGTTCTAAACAACTTATTAATATCAATATTAGATGTCCATGCCCATCTAAATTGATTTAATCTAATAGATTTGTCTGTTTTTTATATTACCAACATGCAACAAATTTGGACCAATTTATTTCAAGACTTGAAGTCAAGCTAAACTGCTTGATAATATTCACCGAATAGAGAATATTTTCTTCTTTTCTACATATTGTGATTGTGAAATCATCAGCATATTGGTTAATGACTTATTGATGATGATTCTAAAAAATAAAAATATCTTATATATGATATTATTGGATAGCATTTTGAATAGAAATATTAAAAAACTTACCAACCAAGATGAAAGAATAAGATATTAAAAGGTTGTCTTGTCTTACACATCTTTCTATTAGAAAATAATTTATAAAAGTCTCATTGATGATTACTTCTATGCTTGTATCTTGGAAATTAATCTTAATCATATGAAGAAAAGAATCTTTAAAACTAAATTATTTTAATACTTTAAATATAAAATTCTAAGAAAATTTATCATAGATTTTTAAAAAATTGATTTTTAATAGGAAGAAAGGCTATTCCTAAGATAAACCTTGGAGAAAAAAAAATAATTTCATCAAGGTGAATAATCTCCTTGAGAATTGCTTGGAACCATCTTTAAATTACTTTAGTATAAATTTTATAAGAGGTGTTTACAACTAGTGGCTTCTAGTTGATAATACAATGTGAGAATTAATATATATCTAAGACATAGCTAATCATAGAAATGTAGTCATTGCTAATAATATGCCAGAAGATTTGAAAAAATTTAATACCTATTCTATTTGGACTAAATGTTTTGGCTTCAACAATGTCCTTAATAACTTCTTCAATTTTGTACATACTGAATGGCTTGGATAAGTCCTTATTTATACTCTTTGTGACCTTGTGTAAAATAATATTTAGCATTCTAGTCATAGCATCTTTTGATTCTTGAGATCTTTGAAGTTTGTTGAAGAAATCAGAATAAATATTAAAACAAATATTTTTCTAGTTTTAAGTGTCATTTTGTAGGTCATCTTGAGAATTTTGGAATTTTGTAATAATGGATTTATAATGACAATTTTTGATTGTAGCATAAGAAGTTTTATTAATACTATTTTTTATTTGTATCCATTTAATCCAAGTGTATATTGACCTCCCTTCTTATTGCTAATCTTCAAGTTAGTTGAGGGAAATTTAAACTTGTTTAAGACAAGTTTGAAGGCCAAAGTCTTGAGAATTTGCTTGAAAAGTGGAATATGTCTCTTATAATTTGATGTATTATTGTAATTGCAAAAATATTTATTCTTTACAAAAGGACTTATAAAAAATATGAAGATTCATATGTAATAAATAAATGATTCTTTGCTATTATAATGAGACCAATTCTTATTGACTTATTGAAAAATCCAAGGATTGTTTAAATAATAA
Source organism: Physcomitrellopsis africana (assembly GCA_036785485.1). NCBI lineage: Eukaryota > Viridiplantae > Streptophyta > Bryopsida > Funariales > Funariaceae > Physcomitrellopsis > Physcomitrellopsis africana. The sequence goes on from JAWRVF010000551.1 coordinate 114,615, forward strand.
ATATGTATTTTAAAATTGAATGATCTAGATTTAGATTTTTATAATTGAAGAGTAAATTCTATTAGAAGATAATCAAATAATACAATGTTCCTTCTTATTTGGTAGTCTTGAATTTGGTTTTTTTTGAAAAAAAAAGGGAGCTTAAATACAACCTATCTAGTTGTGCTAATATCCTTATTCCCTTTCTTTTATTGTCCTATAAGTAGTTTAATAAATTCCCTTATTTTAAAGCATCTACTAAAAGAAGACAAGAATGAAAATAATTCCAAGAATTCTCATCTTTGGATAGTAATCTACTATAAAATAATAATTTGCCTCTTGCTTTCTCTACCATTTTCTAATCTCCATCCAATATGAGTAGAATATTAGGTAGAAGGTTGTCAGCTAAGTCTTTCCAAAGTTGACATCTTTTGTATTTTTTTTTATATGCATATATGTTCATCATCCCAATAAATTCATTAGGGATACTAGTAAACATGATCTATAACACTCTATTGTACATAAAAGCCCTCACATTATTAAATGTTTAATTTTTAGAGAGATAAAAATACAAACATTTCTAATTCTTGCACCATCAAAATTGTTCACATTGTTGTGTGGCGTGATCTTCAATCTAGAAATATATTTAATCTTTGGTTGTAGAAAATTTATTTGTAACTTATTAGCAAGACTCTAATAAGTAATTTATTATTAATTAAAAAATAAATAAAAAATAAAAATAAATTTTTTTTAAAAAAAATAATACAATAATATCATAAAAAATATTACACTAATAAAAATCTCTTATATTTAAGTAGGTTTATACATAAAGTTTTCTTTGGCATCTAGAAATTTTTTTAACATCCCTTTCTATATAAAATCATAACTAATCAATTGTTAATAAGAAAGAATTTCAATAATTTTTAAAAAAATCCATAATTTCTTTTTAAAGCCTTATCTTTATATCAAAATTTTATTATAGTTTCATATATCTATTTTTTTATCTCTATAAAATCTTGGCTCCTAAAAAATCCCTTTAATTTGTATAAAATCCTCAAATTACAACAAAATCATTTAACAACTTATTTATCTACAAGAATTGAATTCTTCTTAAATTTTAAAGTCCAATAATTCTTAATCCAGCCATTCACTTATTATCAACTTTTTTCAAAGTGTAGCTTATATCCTTAAGCTTCACCAAAATAAAATTCAATTGTAGATTCGCTTCTAAGCGTGTGATATCTTAAGAACTCTAGCAAAAGCTTAAAACCCTAGTTTATAGATACCTTAGCACTATTCTCTTTATATCTCAAAAATCCAAAATTTTAATGTGATAAAATTTTTATTTATAATTTTGTAACATGAAAATATACGTTTTTAAAAATTTTGAGCTAAAAACTTTTCAAATTGCTTAAGATATAGCTCAAAATATAACTATTAATTAAACAGGGTCACTTATTATTTTTAGATTGTAAACACTTGCTAAAACTTTCAATATTTCTTTCATCCTAGCTTAGATTTTATTAAGCCCCATATAAAAAGGATAGTCAAGAAAGTGTTCTTTCTAATCCCAGTCATTGATCTTTTATTATTTTTTATATATGCAAGTGTGAATCCCACCAATAAATTTTAATTGGTAGATTAAATAAAATTATAATTTAAAATTATTTAAATATAAAAATATTAAGATTAGATATTTTATTTGATTATTTAAGTATTTATTAGAATTTAGAAGAGTTTATAAGTTACAAAAGTCTTATTAGAGAAAAATTATAAAATTATAGTCTTAGTTATTTTAACTTTTTTTTTTTTAATTAAAAGAATTAATACTTAGTTATTGAGACCAATGTCTATATTGGCCTTTTATTTAAATATATCACTTATTAAAAACATATAAATACTACTTAATAGATAGAAGAAGCATGAAAAAAAAAACCTCATGTCTTTATAGTTATTTATATAGAAAATAGGATTTAAGTTGATTTAAATTGATTTTATTATTATAAAAAATCACCAAGGTAGAAAAAAATAGTCTTAAATTGATGTTACCATCTCAAAAATATTAAAGAGATTTTTAAAATTTATTTAGAATTTATTTAGAATTTTTTAGGAATTTTTAGAACAATTATGAAGCATTTGATAAAAATGAATTTTACCACCTTGGGAGCCATTATGAAGAAATGGAGGAAGAATTGAAGGTCATACAAGGTTCCTAAGCTAATCGGGTATTTTTAAACACCATGGTGAAGTTAAAAATATATAAAAAAAAAATTTACTAATAGAAAATAGGAGGACCAACAGCTAGTATAGTCCTTGTAGAAAGGGAGGTGCACAAGTTCCATATGGGTTGTGGTACCTTGGATGTAGATAGGAGGATAAGACTAAGGCCTTGTGGCCTCTCTAGGACACTATTATATACTACTTGTAAACCTTGATGAGGTTCAAACTCATGATCTTTTAAAAAAATTATCCTTGAGGTAAAAAAATTTCACTTAATTTTTCTATTACTTATCTTTTATCTTGGACTATCATAACTTATTCATAGTAATTCATATTTATATGTTTTTTATATCATTAAAAAGATAAAAAAATTATCTAAAAAAATAAATAATTTTTATTTGTTATTATTATTTTTTATTAGGTAAAAATATAATAAATAAACTATGATATAGTTTTGAATTGTATACTTGCTTGATATCATTTACTTCCCTTGTATTGTGGTTGTTATTCTTGTTGCTCTTGCTATTTGCTTCTTTCACTTCATACCACCAATTACAAACAATCCTTAAGTGACTCCATCTTGTAACTTGGATTGAGGGGTGAATTTTACCCTCACAGCAAGTTATATCCAAAAGAGTGATAATAGATACAATTTCAACACCTTAACTTTAAGTGCCTATATCTTATTTATAAAAAGTCCAAATTACTCAATTTTTGTAACAAAATTATAGTCAAAATCCTAAACTTGTTGATCTTAACGTCTAATGTTTGAATTATCTTTTAAAAAAATGCTAATTCCTAATAAGGCCTTGAGTAGTTTCCTTGAAGCACATTAGGCATGACTTTTGGCCAATAGGAATAGAGATTTCTATCATCCATCTCCATTCATCCACATGGATGGCTTAATTTTTTTTTTTTATATTAAAAATTCCTTTTCAATTCTTTTTTTAATAAGATTTATATAATATGTAGTCTAAATTCCAAATAAAAGAAGTAAACAAGATCTCAATGGCTACCAATGTCTAACAAAGGTGATTCAAATTTTATAAAGTTATTATCAATATAAAATCAACCTCATAAGTCACTATCAAAAATAAAATAAGGTTGTATAAACTTCAATAATAGCCCTTATAAACGGATTCTTTCTAAGCTAACAGCCTAATCACATTTTGTAATCAATAAAAATCCATTGATATGGCTCTCACTTAATTGTATAGTAAATTATATATTAAATATACATGTACAATATTTTCACATCGTAGCCAAACCACAATGTCACAATATAGTCTAGGATTGCTTCTAAAATATAAAAACCTACATTAGACCACTATGAATTGCCTAAATCTTCAGCCTTTGGTCTACATAACTTCTGTTCTTAAAAAAGAATAATATTATATTTCAGATAAATATTTTAGATATAATTACAAAGTTTCAAAAAATTTGAGGGATTGTTTAAATCCTTCACATTATTAGACAAAATATTTAACTTCATAAATTATTAGAAGAAAGAAAGCTTGGATACATCTCATTGATAAACAATTCCCGTTTAGAAGATCAAAAATGTTGTTGTTCATAAAATAAAGAGCCACACTCTTTATCTTTTCTTGACCAATAAGAGCTAAGATATAAAGGAGTTGTTAGTTTGTCCAAAGAAATATTACTCTCCGAAAGAAATATTGCTCTAAATCCATGTTGTGTGAATAAAAAGGGTGGTATGGATAAGAGCTTACTTGCCTATGTAGAGAGCGTCTGCCACTCCTATCCTTGATTTTATATAGAGAAGAATCAGCGGGGCCCTCGAAGCTGGGGTTTTCAACCGCGCACCGAATTATGGGACTTCGATCCCAGCCAGGGATTGGCTCGAAGTCTTTAGGCTTCTGCTGCCCCATGGGTCTTCTGGAGCACATGTCTCCTATATCTGCCGGCGTCTCTTCAAGTTGCGAGACTAGTTGTACTTGGAATTGATTTACTGAACCTGGATCCAGAGCCTCTGTGGATCGATCAGTACAGCCGTTGGTAAGTTCCGCAGTTGGCATGTACATATTTTCCTGTTGTGGTTCCGCTTGTAACGCGCTGTGTGATCTTTTGCTACCTATGATTCCTGGAGTGTCCCACACCATGCTCACCGGTTCCTGTATGGCGGAATTTTTGCTTTCTACACCTTTCCCTTTTGGTTTCGGATTTGTTACGCCCTTGCTAGCACCGCTCATGTGTTAGGAGATTGACCACTAGAGCTCGCACTGATTGCCGCAAAGCTGCGATGCTTCGACCCTGAATCCATGGTGATGTTTGAATGTGTAGATCGGTCTGTGGTTGTCTAAAGTACCTCTGAGTTCTCTTCGCCGGAAGGAGACGGAGTCGCATAAGGTCCTGCAAAGCGGCGCCGAAGCATCTATGCGTTCCTTGTTGGTTTTAGGAGACTCCGACGACGGTTCCTTGCAGCTGCCTATCTCCAACGCCGGGAGTATCACTTCTGAGTTGATTGTTTTCAATGAGTTAATTAGATCGTCTCCTTTGCCTGCCGTTTCGCTAATGGTTGCCTCACCCAAGGCTTGGCCTGTTACAATTGTATTGATGTCCTGACTGTCCATGGAATCCAACGTGATTGTGATCACATCGAATTTCCTTGCAACGTCACCTCCCTTCTGTTCGAAACCATGTAGGCTGCCGTGATGAATGGTGGATCCTGCTTGCGTTTCAGGTGTTGTTGATGTAGGAGGATCTGATGCCAGATTATCTTGAGGCTATACCTCCTTTGGCTTAATACATGTGGCGAGCAGCTCCCTTGCGGGTTTCCTTCTTCTTATTCCGCACAGAAATAAAACCGTCCTGGTCAGCGTCAGTGTGTTAGCTTGAGTATTCAGGTTTTGAGTAGGGGACTTGTTCGTACTTTGTATATAGGTGCCAAGATTCGGAATTGTCCTTGTAGTATTTGTCTTTGTTGTAGTATTGTCCCCGGCTTTAGATATTGTTGATTTTTGTTCGTTTTAACCTTGGATAGTGCCGTACATTTTTTAATACGGTGGTCCGTAGCTAAGCAAAACCGGCATCTAATTGGAAGGTTTAAATAATCAATGAACCCAAATTTTAGCGTGTTCGTAACCGACTTTTGTACACTTCAAGCTCCCAACTAGATCCAGACTCCATGGCTTCGCAATATCTTGGTTCTGACGTTTTCGTATTATCTGGACCAGCACCAAGGACCTCTCCAAGCCCGACTGCGATTTGCTCTGCTACAGATAAAAATTCGTCCGGGAGGCTCTTAAGAGCAATGCAGGTCGGGATCTTGAAGGAGCTTGAAAAATATTCCCGTCCGAGATTCATATAGACTTGGGATCGAAGTTCGGATTCCAGGCTTGAAATGTGCAAAAAACAATAGAAGATTTGTACAGAGAACGGATTGGGACCTATCACATAACATCTGACGGATGTTTTGATGTATACGTACCCTCTTCCGAGGTTCTTGCCGAAGGTTTAAGGCCCGCCAACAACTTCTAGATTTGGTCACCAAATATTGAGAGCTTTATTGTCTGGCTTACCGCCCACGAAGCACGCTATCACTGTGCTTTGCCGCAGTTGCGGGACGGCTTGGCGTACCTGCTCTTGATTAACAATGATCTCTCGTGGTTAGGTGCAGAGCAGCAAACCCGCTGTTCGAAAAAACCACACGAAACCCTAACTGGCGAGCTCCGCCCTAACTACCACACGAAAAATCCAATCACATTATAATGGCAGCTTGAATTTAATAATTCAAGAAAAAATTTAAGTTCAAGTTTAAATGAATTTTGTATTCTTCATTACATAACATGCCAAGCCTTCAAATCATAATGTTCAAATTATCAGAAAAAAATTATTTATCTTAAAAGTCCACTATTATTTAGGACAAATAATCACAATTAGATTTTATTTTATAATTTTTTGTAAGAATTCTAAGATAACTTTCTACTGCACAATACTACAAAGGAATATGAGAGAATGGTTAAAGGCAAGAAATAATAATAAAATTGTTAGACAAAAGAACTACTTTTAAGTGTGAATAAGCATTAAATATATATTTTTTACTGTGATTGAATTTTAAGCCCGACTGCGATTTGCTCTGCTACTTTTAAGTGTGAATATAAAAATAGAAATGACATTATGAATGATACGATTTGTGTTATTTTCTTTTTAGCATATAAATAGTTTTACTTTGTGATGCACAAAAAATATTAAAATTTGACTAGTCTATGAATGTATTGAAGGATTTGATGTATTGAGTGTATAAGAATACATAATTGTGCTTATGAATCTACATACAAGAAACAAGAATTATAAAAAACCACATCCAAAAAAAGTTCATAGAATACATATTATGTGAATTTCATGAATATGGTGCTATACTAATTTTTCTTAAAATTGGCACACCAAGTACAAGAAAAGCAAAGTCATAGAGTGGACTTGTATAAATTCATCATTGCAATAACAAAATTTGAACCATCAAAATTCAAATCAAACCGCACAATGAAAGAAGAGGGGCAAAGAAAATCCTTTTTTAAAAAATAAAATAGAATGTCCCTTCTAAAAATAAAAGAACTAAAATAAAAACAAGAAGAAGAAAAAGAAGAAGAAATTGCAGTTTGTACTTACAGATAAAATGTGTGAAATCGTCCACTTGTCCTGTAAACTTGACCACGGTTGTTTAGTCTAGATTCTGCTACAGACTGTTTACAGCTCTCTAGGAATTTGAGAGGATTGTCGCTGCTTATGCTAAAATGAAATGAGATTTGCAAATGAAAGAAGAGTTGCCACTAGAAGCAAATCACTCATGCGGTAAAGAAAAAAGCAAAGGAAGCTAAAAATTGAGTGACCTATCGTATCCTAAAGAGAGAGAAATTCGGCATTGGAGGAGGACGTTATGGTCAGTGTTCAACGCGGGCCTCGGTGCCGTCGTCGCCGCTGCTGCCGCTGGTGGGCAAACCCACGAACACTTTGAAGGAGTCGTAAATGCCCCATTGAGCGCCAGTTAGGGTGCCGATCATGAATATACGAAGCGGCAAGCCTCGCGTCAGCAGCGCTGTGACACCCATCTCTTGCACGGCTTGCGAAACCGTGGCGCCCTTGGCGTTGTTGAGGAAGGAAACTAGACTGTCTGCTGGGTGGGAGATGATAGCGCACGCGATTCCAGCGATATATCCCGCGGTGAAGCTCACCCCGAGCTGCGTCTGCTTGGAACAATCCGACTTTGGCACCGGCACTAGGTGTGTGTACAGGGCCTCCACTGTGCTCTCGAACGTCGCAAATTTCATCATGGTGTAAGGGATCTGCCGCCCCCACAGCGGCACCAAACCCTTGTACAGCCCGGCGAATCCATCCGACGCAATTAGCTTAGGCAGCCCGTCCGATAGCCCCCTCGCGAACCCAGGCTGCGTCTGCACCCTAACCTTTACAGCCTCAAATGGACATAACCCCAAATCCGCTAGGAACTCTGCACTAAACGAAGCGCCGAGAAACACGGCCGTCTTGTACCTGGTGGCATTTTCAGTCCCGACCGCATCCGAGTACCACTTCTTGAAGTATTCGTAAAATCCATACTTCCCCGCGCCCTGAATACAATAGCCCACGAATGTTGGCGCCCAGCCGCGCCAGAGCCCGCGCACGCCCTCCTCCCTGACTACCAGCTGGAACCCCCCGAGGACTCTGGTATACTTCTTTGGTGCAATTTGCATGTTGCATTTCACAACGTCAATGGGGGTGACGGCCGTGTGAGTCAATCCACAACAGAGCAGGCCACCTAGTCCGCACGCTAGAAAATACTCCACGGAATACATCTGAATCCTGTTGCTCTCGGCACCGGATGGGATGGTGATGGTTTGAGACGCTGGCGACGATGGCCCTGCGGTTCTAGCTGGCAGCAATTTTTGCAAGAGGTATGGTACACTTATACCTAGTCTGCTTGGATGTTGTGGGAAGACGCCGGTGTTATTTGCAGCGGCTACACTAGAATTCTGACGTTGGAGGGCGGCCCTCGAGGTGTAGAGATACTCTGGGAAAAGCGATCTCCTTCCAGTTGTGTCCATGGCTGGCTCCATCGCTGCCACTGTCACGACACCACTCCCAGCTAGTAGAGGCTAAAGGGTTGTGATCTAACGTTGACAATAGAAAGAGATTTTGAAGCTCGATCGCAACTTAAGCTGACGAGAGAAACTGACACGAATACATGTATGAGGGAACTTTTTCCAATAAAGAAGATGGGACTTAGAAGGATCAAATTTGCAGTGCAGCTGCACCACACTCTATCGAAATGCCTGCAAACAACCTACCGAAGAGAAGACGAAACATCACAATTTGGAGACGAGCAAAGGATCTAGTCTTTAGCTTATAGGTGCAAGCTCGGACTCTTCTTCGTAGGCTGGTCACAGACAATCTCAAGACAGTTTTTCCGACCTCTAGCCAGATGCAACAGCAGAGCTGAGCAGAATTGGAAGAAGGCAGCCAAAACTGTTCGGAATCAATCGTAAAAATTACTGATCCTCTCAACACTATGACAAATCAGCAGCAGAAGATTTTGATTCTGATCACTAGCGAATTGCCAGCATTCTCTGTGTCTGCAATATAGAACCTGATTCACTCGACAAAACGGACCGGGACCACGCAAGCTCATCACCTCCACGTGTAAGTAAACGAACAGATTGCGGGTACGAAATATGAGATCCTCAAGCAGAAGATTCAATCGCCGAACGTCAGGGGGTACAAATGGTCTTGGATGGCCTCTTATTATTTCCATTTCAAGCTGCTCAAAGGGTGTCTTGTAATCGTCCTGTAATGGCAACAGGCGATAGGCAGTCAACAGTAGAGCCAATGCAATGGTTCCACTTGTGGGCAATGGGTTGTGTCGTAGATGGCATGCATTAAGCGAAAAGGCGAAGCTGGTGGGGTGGGGAAGGACAGGTGGCTCTCAGTGTACACGACCTGCTCCACCGTGGACTCTGCACCCAGTGATGCTGCTGAACCTGGTCAATGGGCCAAGGCTGCCCTGCCTGGTCTTTGGTCAAGTGCTTGGCTACTGATTCTACGGTGCCGTATTCACTTCACCTCCCCTCACCCACCGCCTCACGCCAAACTAAGCTGTGTGAATTTCCTCTGAAGTTGCTTGTCTGTTGAAGGAGAAAGTGTTGGTGATGTTTGGGTGTAACCATGAAGTTGCTTCTTTGGAGGTTTTTCAGAAAGGGTCTTAGAATAGGAGAGTGAGTTGGGTAATAAACTTCAGAGAATCTCATAATGAAGGAGAGTTTTCAACAGAACAATTTGTTAAAGAAATGCATTGTTCTTGTGGAAGATAATTCTCTAGAGAATCTTTTGATTTTTTTATGATTGTTTTTCTGATGTAGCAAGTGCTTGAACCATTTTTTGTGCATTTATGTTTCATGGCCCATTTATTGATTATCAACTTTGGGAAAAAAATTATAAGCTTTCACATGAGGTGTCAATAGATGCCCAATCCACTAGAAGTGGATGTCCATGTGTATTCATTGGGAAAAATTCCCTTAATTCATTTTCCTAATTTAACAATCACAATTTATTTGTATATTATTCAAGTCCATCACTTTTTGAAGAATCTTCTAAAAGACATAAAAAGGAGGTCTTTAAACTTAGTGGACATCCACTTCTTTTAAATCTTTTAATTGGCTAAAATTGAAGAGCTTCTATATTTCAACCAATTAAAAGATTTAAACAATGTTTTGTTTCACCTTCTTCCCTAAGTGTAAAAACTATTGAAGAAAAAGAACTAAGAAATTTCAACACTTAGCATCAGCAAAGGTTGCATATAAAAAGAACTGTGGAATAAGGTATCTTTTACTTTCAACACCCATTATTTATAAGAGGTGGTTGTTGCTTCAATAGACAACTTCCATCCTTTGACTTTTATGTTCATAAAAAGATATACCAAGTATATTTTCTGATATTTCACCTACCATAAAGATATTCTTTGGTATAATCTTTATTTTCTTACTTAATCTTTGAATATTCCTTAATAGATCTTTTATTTTCTTTACTTTGTCTTTTGGTCCTTAATTTTGTAGCTCATCCATAGAATGATTCTTCTACATTCTAAGGATCAATTCATGAACCATTAGCAACTTATTTAAGATAATATCTATTACATGGTAGCTTATTTTATTTTTATTATTATTTATTTTAACACTTTTATTTTACTATTAATTAAAGGCTTTCAAATCCAATACTTTTGTTAACATATAATACCTATCTTTGATTAATGCTTTTGTGAACAAATCACTAAACATGTCTTTTATTGTATAATATTTTATATCAATCACTTCCATTTCAATCTTCTCTCTTATAAAGTAATATTAAATATTAATATATTTTTATTTTTAAATAATATTTTGGATTCTTTATACAAGTAAGGCATCTTTGATAGTTATACTTAATTATAGTTGCTTTCAATTACATAAGTCTAATGTCCTCTAAAATTTGTTTTAGCCAAATTACCTCCATTGCACCATGGCTTGCTGTCATAAGCTCTGCTTTTATTGTAGACCTTGCAATTGTTGGTTGTCTCTTGTAATTCTATGATTGCTCTCATTCCAATAAAGAATACATAGTCTATTATTGATCTTCTATCTTTTGTATCTTTAATCCAACTCACATCATAATAACCATGCAAAGCAATGTTATTACCTCTAAGATATAATTTGAAGTTCAAAATATCCTTTAAATACCTCATGATCCTCTTGATAGTTGTCCAATGGATTAATCTAGTCTTTAATATGTGTTGACTTATAACATTCATTGTATATGTAAGATCCATCTTTGTGTCAATTATTATATACATAAGTAAGTCTATTGCTACCTTCTATAAAATATTTTATATTTCACCTTTAACTTCAATAAATTCTTTATCTATGAGCTTCATCAACTTTAAATTGGCATCCAAAGGTGTTCCAATATGCTTGCGCTCTTCTATATTGAATCATTTCAATACTTCTTTAATATATTTATTTTAGCTTATTGTAATAGTCTTATTACCACAATCTTTCATAAATTCAATTCCTAAATAATAGCAAATCTCTTCTAAATCATTTATTTCATATTTTTTTTTTAACTTTGATTTTAATTAATCCATCATTTTTAAGATATTGATTAATATATTCAAATCATTAACATAAAAGATAATAATCAATAAGAATTCTTTTAATTATATCATATATATAAAATAATTAGCTTCATTTTTTACAAATCTCTCATTTATAAAAAAATATATTAATACATTGATATTATGCTCTTGATGATTGATTGAATCCAAACAAAGATTTTTTCAATTTATAAATAAAAGATTGTTTGTATTTTTGAACAAATCCTTGAGGTTGATTTATGTAAATTATCTTTTTTTAATTTTCTATTCAAAAAAACCATCTTCACATCCATTTGATGCATCTCCAAGTCTATTGCTATTTCAATTGCCATAATGGTTTTCAAGGTGGTGAATCTAGCCAGAAGAGCAAATATCTCATTGAAATCAATACCATCAACCTGTGAGTAGCCTTTGACAACCAATCTTATTTTATATTTCATAATATTATCTATTACACCTCTCTTGATTCTAATCACCTACTTACAACCAATTGAAGATTGATTTGGTAGAAGTTGAATCAATTCTCATGTTCCATTGTCCATGAATAATTGATACTCTACTTTCATGGTTTTTTTCTATTTCATAGTATTTGTGGACTTTATTGCATCACACAAATTCAATGGATCATCAAAAAGTGCAACATTGATATGTTTTTCACTTATTTGAAAAAAGATGTGGTTCTTCTATCATTCATCAAAAGGTTTTTTTTCTTTTATAGGATATCTCCTTTCATTTGAAGAAGATTTATCATTTTGCATTCCATTGTCTCTTTTAGCTTCTTCTTTTTTGAAGCTTGTCTTTTCTCACTCAAAGATTGGTGCTCCTCACCATCATCATTTTCAACATCTTTATCTTTTTTATTATTGGTCTTTGAAATCGTAGAGGTTTTTTCTCTATCTTCTTTGGCTCTTCATCTTGATTCACATCTCCATCTTTTTCATTATCTTAATTATCTTCATTGTCTTTTTTTATTAAATTTGAATCTGTGTCCACAAATATACCATTATTTTTACTAGGACATATCTCCAAGTGTTCACAAGCACTTTTATACTCCAAAAATTCAATATTATAGCTTTTGATGATTTTTTTTATTATCCAAATACATTAGCTTATATGCCTTGGTATCTTCACAATATCTAAAAAATATACATTTTTTAATTTTTTGCATCAAATTTGGACCTCATATAATCTTGTATCTTTGCATAAATAATGCATTTAAAAGTTCTCATGTTCGAAATATAAGGTTCTTCTATTACAAGTTTTTTATGGAGTCATTAATGTGAGTGTACTTGTAAGATATCTATTCTTTGTATATACTACATTTATCACAACTTCCATCCAAAACTCATGTCCAAGATGTTGAGCATGAAGCATATTCTTTATCATTTTCATAATGATTCAATTTGATCTCTCAACAATTCTAATTCATTGTAAAATTTAAGGAATAGGGGTTTATTTTGTAATATCTTGAATCTTTAAGAAATCATGAAAATATTTTGATAAGTACTTATTTCCATTGTTCATGTGCAATACTTTGATCTTCCATTCACATTGCTTCTCTATAAGTGCCTTAAATTCCTTAAATCTTAAAAAATATTCACTTTTGGTTTTGAAGATGAAAATCCACACTTTCTTTAAAAAATCATCAATGAATGTAATAAAATATCTTACTCCTTTTATTGATGGCATCTTCAAAGGTCCACAAATATTTGAATTTATAATCTCTAATAACTTACTTGAACGTATTGCAATTCCACTTAAAAATAAGACTCTTTATTGTTTGCCTTGAATACATCCTTCACAAGCAAGAGACATGGTATTATTGCTTGATTGACTAAGATCTAAGTTACTTACTATAGATTGAAGCTTCTTCATACTTTTGGCATTTAAATGATCAAGGTAATGATGCCAAATGCCAAGCTTGTTTTGATCTTATGAAAACTCAATAAATGCCACCACTTTAATTCTATTGACTTTCTTATAATTGATGAAAGCGCTTGACAACATCATTTCTATCGAATGTCTTGAAAAAACATCCATTTATGTTAAATTGCACCTTACAACCATGTAAAACAAGTTTATCTATTAAAAAGAGGTTTTTCTTCATCTTGAATATATATAAGATTTTCTTCAATGTAATCTTCTTGGTTTAGTCTTTACAACAATCTCCACTATATTGGAGCCTATTCCAATGGCTTCAATCATGCCATTGTCTCCCAATTAAATTTTTGTTGCTGAAATCTCTTAATAAGTATCAAATGAATATTGATATAGAGTCATGTGCTTGGTACAATCCAAATCAACAATCTATTCAAATATGGTAGCTATAGAAGTGCCTTTCTTTGCTATGAATATATAACCATCTCTTTCATATTTGTCAAATGTATTATTAGTATTTTTTCTATTTCTTTTTTTGGCCTTGTAGCAATTTTGTACAAAGTGACTTGATTTTTCACAAATGAAGCAAGTTCTCACATTGCTTTTTATATTTTTACATTGGTTGGAATAGCTACCTTTGCCTTGTTTTGAAAAAAAATTCAAATCTTTATTTTTATGTTTTTCTTTTTTTCTTTTTTTCTTTTTTTCTTTTTGATCATTTTGTGGACAAGTTTTATTGTAATATAATCTAAGTTGAATTCTTTGATCTTAATGGGCTCCAATATTATAGTTAGGTAATTGTAAGACTTAAGGAGGCTCATGAATAAGATCATGATAATATCACCATCATCTAAAGGCTTATTAATAATTGCTAATTGATTTGTAAGAGTCTTTACTTTATTAATATGAGTAATGAGATCATCACCTTCTTCCATCCTTATTACTAAAAAATTTCTCCTTGTCCATGGTATATTAGAAAGGTTCTTACTCTTATAAATATTGTAAAAAGTCTTCCATGCTTCCACTTGTCCATTATAAGAAATGATGTGAGAAAAGTTGGTTTCATCTAAATTGATGACAATTATGCCAAAAGCCTTCTTTTTACATTTTTTGAAGTATTTTCTTTCTTTAGTATCCGCATTTATGTTTGGAGGGTCTTCACTTCTATCTATAATATTTCAAAGATCTAAAGAAGTCAATTAAAGCTCTATTTTTTTCTTCTAATAGTAGAAATTCTTTCTTTTAAAATTTTTAATGATCTTCAAGCCTTTATTCTCATTTAAAGCCATATCTAAAGAAGAGATATATCAAAAAGTTAAAAAAAAAAAAAAAAATCCTTAAATTCTCAAAATCAATAAAAAAGAATTGTTGCTTCAAAATCTCAAAATATTTTTATTGCAAATAAACAAGTGTTTTTACTTTCAAAACATTTTCAACTTCATACAAATCTTATAAACTATATAAATATCTCCTATAAGATTTGTCACTTTTGAATCACTTTTATGCTTACAAATCACCTCTTAATATTATAAAGGGCCTTTTAAGTGCTTTAAACTTCTTTAACATATGAAAACCACAAAGTTAGTCTATCAAAAATCTAATTCAATAAAAAAAATATAATACAAGTGTTTTAAAAATATCACTTTAAGATATAAAACAAACTCCAAATTCAAATGTACTTAGTAACAAAAAAGAACAATTTAAGATCTAGATCTAGATCTAAAAGTGAAAGTTAAGAGATTCTAAATCTTCACATGAGCAACAATAATATAATCTATTCTTCATAATACAAAGATTTCATAGAACTTCAAAACTCACAAGCAAATATAAATGGGCTCATAACTTATTGAAGAAAAAAAACTAAAAAGTCCCAACACTTAGCATCAATAAGAATTGTACACAAAGAGAAGTGTGGAGTAAGATGTCTCTTACTTCCAATATCCATTACTTATAGATCGTGGTTGTTACCCCAATAGATAATTTTTATCTTTTAATTTTTATATTTATTAAAAAATATATCAAGTATATTCTCTGATATCTAATCTAAAATTTATTTTTGTAAAAAATAATAAATATAAATTTTTATAACTTTCTATTATTTTTTTGAAATTATAAAATTAAAATGGCTTTAAATAAAATAACTTGATTTATGTATATATATGAATTTATATATAATTTTATGTTTTATATATATATATATATATATATATAAATTATTTTTTAAAGATTTTTATTTTTTAAATTAATAATACATATATCTATCATATTTTAAAAATATTAAAAAATATAACACCTACAAAGACAAAATTTCATAGCTACAATTGATAATTGTAAGAAAATTTTAAATAAAATCAATCTAATAAATAATTTATTTCAATAAATTCTTTCATAAAATATTATATTTATAATGCAAGACTAAAATATACAAGATAGCAAAGAAATAAGTTCATAATTCATATTCTTCTAATCAAATGGATACATAAAAATATGAGTATTTTAGAATCTATATTCAAAAAAAAAAAAAAAAAAAAAAAAAAAAATCCCTTCAAAATTATAAATTATAAAACTAATAAAACTTTGTTAATAATATAAATAAATAATTGTATAAAAATATATATATATATATATATATATATATATTTATATACTTAGATTATATTTTATATTATTTTTATATTTAAAATTAAAAATTAAGATAAGTCTTTTTAATATATAATATTTAAAATAAAATAAAAAACTATTAAATATTAATTAGTTTTTAAAATCTTATTTGAATTGCATGATGATAATATGGATAATAATATCTTATATATATATATTTTTGATATAAGATTCTTAATAATTTAATATTATTTAGCAAAGGATATAAATCCTATATAAAAGTTTTATAGTTTAAAATTATATACAAAATATCAATTATAAAAAATAAAATAAAAAGATATTATAAAATTATATATTCATATATTATATAATATAAATATTTTGTAATCAAATAGTTCTAAAAACCATAAAAAACCAAGATAATATTGAATATATTTAACTCAATAATTAAATTATTAATACTATCTTTTGATAAATTTTTTTTTTGTTGTGAATTAGATTAATTTTTGTATAAATTTATTAATTTTTAATTTCTTATTTTTTACTCTTTAATTATTTGATAAGTTAAGAATATATATATATATATATATATATATATATATATATATATATATACTATTTTATCACAAGAAAAACTGAATAATAATAGAATTAGAATAATGAATTCTAAAATAAAATATAAAAATTATTCAAATTACTATAAATCATATCAAATATGTAGATAATATTTAAAAATTTATTTAAATAAACTATACAAGTCAATATCAAATATTTTACGAATAATTTTTTAAAATTTTAAAAAATGAAACCATCATAATCTTTAAATTGAAAGCTTTTAATTACTTTTTAAAGAATTAAAAATATATATAATTATAATTATAATTTATTTTTCTTAAACATAGTAAATTTCAAGTACAAAACTTTGAAGTAATGTAAAAATTTAAATTAAGTTATATACATTAAATTACTTAAATTAGTTTTTTAAATAAAATAAATTATTTAATATACTTATATGGAGCATATATAATTAAATCTTAAGACAAAATCTTAAATTATGATCATGAAATATGTTTAAATAGTATATAAGAACAAAAATACTTATAGATAAAAGAAAAAAAAGATATTTTTTATTTATTTTAAAATTATAAATTATATTTTAAACTTATCCTTACTTGTCATATGAAAATATTAAATAATATTTATAAAATAAAAATTTTAAAGAATCTATTTTAAAATAAAATATACTTTGTATTCATTCTTATAAATATAAAGATTATTATTGACATGAGATATATTCAACCTAGTATTAATATCCTCCTTCTTAGCAATCTTTGATAAAATATAGTTCAAGAGTTATTTAATCATCTTTATGAAAGCATCATGTAGATTATTTAATAATTTAAAAAATAATAAATAATTCTTTAAATATATTTATATCATAAATAGACCTAAAATTTAATATCATTATTTTTTATAGAAATTTTTACTATTGTAAATTTGTCTCATTTTTGTCATGAATCTAAGCTCATAGATGGATGGTATTGACAAGAAAGTCTACTTCTTTTGATGCTTTGTAGTATTAATATGGCAAACCATATCAATTATAGCTTTGGCTATACTTATAAGTATCAATTAGAAAAAAATAGGTATAAGGAATTAAAATTAATAGCAAGAAAATTCAAGTAAGATAGACAAGATATACAACTATTTAATAGCTAGCAAAGAAAAAATAATAATTAAATTATATTTATTATTATAAGAAATTACTCTAAAAAATATTTAAATAAGCACCATTTAAAGAGACAAATGTTTATAGCTATAAAGGACTACTTACAAGCTATATGATATAGATGCAAATTTAAAAATATACTTTAATAAGAAAATAATAGAAGCATTTAATATACAAATCAAACAATTAAAAGACTACATTTAACCAAAGTTGTTCCTTGTAAGGTTCTATTAGATTATTTCTTTTGCTTTTACATAAGTTTTTTAAAAAATATTTAATCTCAAGTTATTAAAATGGATAATGATATTATTGAAAATAAATAAATTTCCAATACAAACGGATCTTATAATTAAAAAATTATATAGTTATTTTTTTAATTTTATAATATATTTTTAAAAATAATTTTAATAAATAATTTAAATAAATTAATCAATAAAAAATATTAAAAATTTATTTATATATTAAATGATTTGAAGGAACTATTAAAAAAATATTAATATTGTATGTATGCAAACATATCTATAATATATAGTTATTAGATATATCTATAATATATATATCTAATAACTATATATATTATTATATATATGTTTGCATCAATAACATCAACACATATGTATAATAGCATTGTTGGCACCAAAGGTGTATCATTAAATTATAAAACTAATTTTTGACATGAAATTGTCTTGCATATAGATAAATATTCCTAATCCAAATGTATAAGACATTAACATTTTTAAAAGTAATACCAACTTACCTTTAAACAAAAGGCAAAAAAAATGGCACTTTAGCTAATAAAAAAATATTTTTTTATTACAATAACTAATAAAATCAAAAAATATATAATAGAAGATAAAAAATATATATATATATAGTGGAGGTACAGGCAAGATTTTTCTTTAGTTATTTTGGTCCTCAAATGTATAATCAAGCAACCTAAGGCAAATAGGAAAATAGAGCTAGTATCTAAATTATAGCCATATATATGTATGTATATATATCTATATATCTATATATATATATATATATATATATATTATTTATATATTAATATAATTAATATGAAATATTTTTTTAGGTATGTAGTATTCATTTATACTAGAAAAAATAGATCTATTTAAATCAAAATTAAAATATTTTATGTAGAATATTTTGGTTTAATCTCCATATATAATTTCTTTTGAAATATGTACATATAAACCTTAGAATCTAACATTTAATTTTAAAGCATTATAAAATTTAAAATCATCAAACAAAATCAATGAAAATATAAAAACAGATTGGACTTAAATTATCTTTTAATAATTTCTAAAACTTTTTTTTACAAGTAGCAACTAGCTTAGGTGAGATCTAAGAAAAAAATCAGAAAAATCAAAAAACTTTTAAATCCACAATTTTGCATGTCTTATTATTTGGAATTTTTTTAAAAATAATTTGAAGTTTTTAGTACCAATATAATTATAATATATATAAATTTTAAATTCATATATTAATCTTTCTATTAAATATCAATTTTTTCTATTTATAAATTTAAAAATATAAGACATTAAAGCATTAAAAATTTCTTAAAAGAAATAGAAGACGTTGCAATGACCATAAGCTTAATTATCTAAATATTAAAAAAAAAAAAAAAAAAAAAAAAATACACACACACATACACACAAAATTCAAAATACAAAATACAAAAATAAAAAATAAAAAATAAAACAAAATAAACAAAACAAATAAATCTTTTAAAGACTTATGTATTAAAAAAAAATATTATTATTATTATAATCATTATATCATAGATAAAGGAGTTCAAAATCATAAAAGATATATTATATTATAGACAAAGGAGTTCGAAATATCAATGCTAATAGATTTAAGTTAGTAGTAAACTATTATAATAAGAAGTTACCTAACCAAAAGAAAATAGTCACAAATGAAAAAAAATAAGATTTTCAAATCTTTGGATCAATTCTAATGTCAAATAGAGATACAATTATGGATCTACTATTAATAGATAATATTTCCAAAGAAGTTACAATAATCAAATGAAATAACTTGATCTCATAAGATAATTTTTGAATAAATTTATTATATCAAAATATAAAAAATGACATGTTCAATACATCCTATGGGTACTTTTTTTCTTACCACCTTTTCTTCTTAGGCATCTTCTTTGGACTTATTTTTTTAAATATAAGGCCAATTTAAGGAAGCTTTTTGATTTCAACTAATTATAACTTTTACAAGTTAAGACTTCTTGCCTTATCTCCTAAGTATAAAGTGTCCCTTAAGTTGATCAAATGTATAATATAATATTATTATATATATTAGTTAATACAACCATCTTAGTATATATTTTAAGTTAAAAGATAGGACTTAAGAATAATCTTTT
The DNA here is from genome assembly GCA_036785485.1 of Physcomitrellopsis africana. Lineage (NCBI taxonomy): Eukaryota > Viridiplantae > Streptophyta > Bryopsida > Funariales > Funariaceae > Physcomitrellopsis > Physcomitrellopsis africana. The sequence continues at coordinate 134,538 of JAWRVF010000551.1, forward strand.
TATAGCTAATATACATCTTGTAATAGGATATAATGTAGTGAAAGTGTAATTAAAGATTAAAAAATAAAATAAAATAAAAAATAAATATGAAAGAGTTGATAGAGAAAGTATTTTTAGAATAGTTATAATAATCAATTCTACAAACTCTAGTGTAATTTAAGCTTATCCAATAGAATTAGATTTATTAACTTATCCACCTATATTTTTACAACAATACTAATATGGATTAAAAAATATATAGATGTTAAATATTAATTTTATTCCAAAATTATATAAGTTAGAATTTATAAAATGTTATAATCACAATTATCAAAGAATATAAAGACCATATTAGATCATTATTAGATTAATTATAAAAATATCTAAATAATTAAATATTATATATATATATATATATATATATATATATATATTTGATTTGTTCAAAAAATCTATCAAGTTTTGAAAAGTTTTAGAATAACATAGACACTTTTATAAGAGATATGCTTGTATATTATTTGATTGATTTATTTTTTTATTTTATATATAGTTATAGTTATAAACATATCCACAATTTATCTAGTCAAGCATGAATAAATAATCACAAATAACAAAGAAAGAAACAAGAAAAAAAAAAATTTAATTTTAAAAAGCAACAACAATCAAAGCTTAGTGCTATTTATATTAGATAATAGAATAGAACTAGGACTAGGCAAAAAAAATTCTAAACATTATCAATAATATGTTAATCAAATGGCTTACTTTAGTCCTTTATAGAAGTCTAATCATGCAATTAGTGATCATAATAAATTTTGAGTCAATTAATTCACATATACTGAATATATGTAATTTAATTATAATGTAGAAGCTACCTCCACAAGAGAAACTCACGTACATGATAATTTTACTAGAATTCCAGACACAATATACAATCTTTATCCCACATCAAGCATAAGTAGGCTTGCAACTACACTTCCTTATCTGACTAGGGAAGTCTATATAAATATAAAAAGCTGAGTTGTAGAGTTCAGTAGAAAGTCCAAAAATATCAAAAATTATTAGAAAACATGCACATTGGAATGCTGTCTTGGACCCCTGCCTTGGGCCCTGCCAAGAGAGGGCTTACTATCTCTTCGTCACCCCTCCCACTTGGAACCCCCAAAACTCAGAAAACTGATATATACAAGACACGCAAACAACATATCTTGTATTATGGTTTGTAGTGCCCAGTCCTGCTCCAAACCCAGAGTATTAGGGCATAGATAAATCGCAGATTGAAATGTGTAACAGCTTCTACGGATCTTCCACTGCTACGGGAGACTTGCTGTTTTGCATCACCAGATTGAAGATAAATCGTAGGAACCAGACAGCAAACGCAGCAGCTATGAAGTGACAAGCATTGTTATCTTGCAAGACCTGGTTGCAATAGACAATGTTTCAGAGGCGGAGTTCTTCGGAGCATCCTTGTACATTTGTCATGGTGAACAGGATAGATCTAATGAACATATTTTGTTAAGGAATCATGTACCATTGACTGTTTCAGTTCCCACTACTTCAATGAGGTGTTGAATATAATGCAAACAGCCTCAATGGATCAAGTCAGAGCTGGATTAGTATGTGGTCGAAGAGGTGGGGATTTTCCTGCTAGAAAAGATATTTTGAGTGAGAACCATACACTTCTTTGAATACCGACAGTACTGCACCACCCAGGACTTGCATCATGTAGAGTTGGATAATGCTTCCGAGACAACTAGAAAGAGTTGAATCTACCAGTGCATCGACCTTCACTTAGTCTCGTCGAAAGCTGGGAGATATCACCTCTTCTCATAATCCGCTTCGACTTCAAAGACGACACCACACATCTTACAAACACTTTGCTTCTAGGAGCTTGCAGATAAAGGAACTTCATCTTTACAATAAAAGATTCAGCATGAGAAGGTTACATGAAAACAAGGATGTCCTTTAGTATGAATGTTGGGATTGGCGACTTGTAGTGTCAAGGTACAAATCTTCTACACTTCACAAGCGTCATGGGTGATCGATGACAGTTACCTACATGGCAAAGGTGACGACTTTCGTTGAAGTCCGGCACCTCCAAGCTGATATGTTCGGCATAAATTTGCTCGACCCTCTAATGCCGCACAGCTTCAGCATGTATCTCCCTTATCTTATGTCACGTTCAATAAAAGCAGGCTTGTTTGATGATGATAACATTTCTTAGAACAATGCTTGCGTTTGTTACGTGTTTAGATCTTCAACATCACCACTAGAAATGTTCTACATCTTGAGATTGATACAGTTCGGCTGAAAGTTCGCGAAAGGATATCCAAATTTCTCATCCCAGCGATGGAACATGCAAGACCAAGTACTTGATATCTGTGGATCATCGTCAATCATGCAATACTATTGGGTGATACCATTCGCTTAGGGTAGGTTTCCTCTTCACATTTACAATTCAGCGACGATCATCAAAGATAGAAGTAGAGGTGGTTCCTTGCCTCCATATTCCTGGTAAACCGGTCTTTCCCAAAATATAAGAATGACATTTGATACACACCGTCAAGCAGGCTTGGAAATTAAACGCACAGGTTCGATCCATTCCTCTCGCATTAAAGACTTAATTCTTCTAATTAATAAACTTTGAAAACGTTCTCAAAGGCACTGATGCATGAGACAGTTTGAAAGTTCTTTACAAATGGCCCTGACAAGCCACAGAATTAATAACATGGCTGCGGATTTACTGCATATTTATGGAGCATCCTAACTCCGATGTGGACATTCTGAGAATGATAACCTGAAAGCCGAAGTTGCTGAAAAGATACAGATTATGCATTAGTTCACACCATCTTCAAGCCGTAGCATTAAAAATCTTGTGGGCGAGCGCCAGATATTTTTGGGTTGGGTAAGTGTTTAACTCTTTAAATCCGAACAAGAAAACTCGATTTGTTGACAAGATACACTTCGGGGTGCTATGCAAGGTTACAAGCAGTGTCTGGCTATTTAAAGTTTATGCTCGAATGCTTAAAATGCAAGACGAGTACATCTCAGCGACATGGGGCACAGCGAGAATTCAATCCGAGCACCTACGTCAAGCCTTCTCAAAATCCTACTCCGAAAGTTTCAAGGCATCTTCACACAAGCAGGATGCGCATCACGGCAATCTACAAATCTGGTAAAAGAGTGTCGAATGTCAAAAGTAACAAAGTTCTTAAGTATTGGGCGAGAAGTTCTTCTCAGCTCGACTTGAAGTCCTCTTTTCGTCGTAAAGCCGATCAATGATGCAGGTCATTTCAAAGCTAGTCCTTTTTAGGAACATCATCCCTTTCGCCCGATGGGACGAACCAGACTTTTCATCACATTCGAATACACGTTACCAGCAGTTCCACAGCAGGAGCTGACATAATATGGATGACTAAAGTTACGAGACCTTACAGCCGTGATTGGTTTTTGTCTGGCTCATATCAATACACTACCACATTGTTACACTCTTCATTAACTTTTGGTTAGGCTCTTGCATGGAATTCCAAAACCAGCAACATCAATGACTGAAACACTGCTCCAATCAATAGTGCTATTTTTCCAGTGTCTCCGCGAAGTTCATTACACTATATTTGGCAGGCGCATCACAGACCCGGACGGACGAGTACAGGCTGTTGTCACTTTTCCTTGAAAACCTGGTCTCAGAGGAACTGATTCGCTAATTGACACTTATCGGATGAATGAACAAAAATGTGCACGACTGTTCTTTTTTATTTTTGATTTCCTTGACACGAACAGGGTACTAAGCGTGTTAGGCTCAAAATTCCATAACTGGAGCGGACTTTACAGCAATGAACTAGGATAATTTTTACATTCAATCCACCCCTCTATTCTCCATTCAATGTGAGTAGGATTAGATTGATATGGAAAACCCTAGTGTGCCATCAAATGGTAATAAATATTTTAGAGCCAATAATGGCTTTGGTCACCCATGATTTATTCCAATCTTTTAGAAAAGCGATATTATTTTTAGGTTTTTTCTTAAATTTTCTCCTTGTCTTTTCACATAATGCAATCATATTTGGTAAGATTTGACAAGATGAGTAGGTATGTTTGTTTGACACTCTAAACTTTCCTTTCAAACACTTGTACATTTATCTATGTTCAAATGACTTGGAGACACACTCTTCTAAACAATGTTTATATTGCTTAATTTTTTTAAAATTTTAGCAACATTCTTTTGGAAAAAAATCCTTGTTACTATAAAAATATTATTTAAGGCCTCCATCTTGTAGATTTATTGCCATTTCATGATATAGGAATGTGGCATAATTCCATATTTGATATATTTGTTTATATTTTTAAATTTATATAATATAAATTTTGATATAAAAAGAAGCATGAAATTTTCTTTATGCATGTGGTTTCAATATATATAGCTACCTCAATAGCTATAAACATTAAAAAAATATTTATATGAAACCACATGCATAAAAAAATAAATTTTTTTAAAAATATTTTGTTAAGATCTAAAATAATATATATACATAATTGCAATTCTACCAAGCTAAGTACTAGAGCCACTAAATTATTTAAAGATTGTTTACTAAATATTCTAAGTACCTACAAAGTAAGGCATACACAATTATATCAAAAGTGTTCTTATTTACTCTCTTTCTCTCTTATTTACTTTCTTTCTTTCTCCTATTTCTCCTCGGAATCCCTATATAGATAATTGATTATATAGCAAGTTATAAGAGTAAATTTCATCCCTCAATCCAAATTACAAGATGGCCTCATTTAAGAGTTGTTTGTAATTGGCGGTGTGAAATGAAGAAAGCAATTTGCAAGATCAACAAAAAGAATAACGACAAAACAAGTAAAGTAAATGGTATTAAGCAAGTGCATAATTCAAAACTAGGTCACAATCTGTTCACTATGTTTTTATCTAGTAAAAAATAAAAATAAAAATAAAAATAAAAATCTTAAATAAATATATATTTTTTATCTTTTCAATGATATAAAAAATATATAAATTTAAGTTATTATGAATAAATTATGATAGTTCAAAGATAGAAGGTAAATAATAAAAAAATTAAATGGAAATTTTTTACTTCAAGGACAACTTGCTTAAGAGATTATGAATTAAAACCTCACCAAGGCTCACAAGTAGTGTACAAGGGTGTCTTAGAGAGGCCACAAGGCCTCAGTCTTATCTTATTTTTTATAATAATAAAATAAAATAAAAATCCTATTTTCTACATAAATAATTAAAAAGACATGACGTTTATTTTTCATGCTTCTTCTATCTATTAAGTAATATTTATATATTTTTAATAAATGGTACATAAAAATAGAAGGCCAATATAGACATTGGTCTCAATAACTAAATATTAATTCTTATAATTAAAAAAAAATATTAAATCAATTAAGATAATTACCTCCAAGACTTATTACAATTCTATTTTTTCTCCTCTAATACTATTTTCCTTCATTTAGCATCCTCTAAACACATCTTCACTTCATAATTGTAATTTTGGCACTCTAAATGCATTCTTTTATCCTAAAACAACTAATAAGCCAACTTTATGAGTCACACATGGCAACCATTGGAACGACTTACGAAGGAGAAGAACTTAGAATTAACATCTGAGAATGCTATTGAACAAATAGAAGAATTGTCTACAAAGATTTTAACAACTATCCAAGATAAGAATGAGTGAGTTGTTACTAATTTGAAGGAATTAAAGCACATTTTGTTTTATAGAATCAAACAGAGAAGAGAGAAATATTAAATCTAATCGAAGAACTAATAATTATAAAAAAAAAGAAATCAAAGCTAAAAAATAAAAAATAAAAGAATAATATCTTTAGAATCCTCTTTAATCTGAGAAGATTTTGGTATCAACCTTCTAAGTTCTATATATCTATTTGGTGTCAAGGTTGATCTTTTCCTATACTAATACTAGTTCATTAAGATAGTCTATTTTTTCAACCAGATTTGAATCCAAGATACTTTGATAACAACATCTTTTGTGATCAATACTTCAATTCTCCTTAAATATTTACCAAATACAAAACCACAAAGTCTAAAATTTTATTTTATTTTTTATCTTAGATAAATATGAATATAATGATAAGGTGTTTTTTTTTTATGTATGATATAAATCACATTCTATATTTTTTACATCTATTTCCAAAAATTCTAATAAAAAAATATTTTTTTATTTAATATTTATAATTAAATTGAATTATTTGAAAAGATTTCTTTAACTACATTAAGGTCTAACCATAAGGCATCAAATTTTCTTGGAAAATCTAATCTCCTAATATTTTATAAAAGAATCAACATGCTAGCCCTAAGAATTTTGATCTTATATCATTTGTCAAAGGTAATTTTTTTTTCTTCTTTGTATAGCCTTTGTATGTTGAACACTCCGTCTTTTGGCCTCATTTAAACCTTCTAGACATTCTAATCTATCAATCAAAGATTATTTAGTTGACAATCTGTCTGTTAAGGCAATTTTAAGAGAAGGGATTTCAAATTCAATTGGTAAAATGGCTTCTATATTATAAACCAAGGAAAATAAAGTGGGTTAAGTGGTCACCTTAAATGTGATCTTATAAGCCTACAAGGCTATAAGAAGCTTTATATCTTAATCCTGTTTAAAAGTCATTATGGTTTTTCTAAGGATATTGACTAAGATTTGATTTACCCTCTTTGTATGTCCATTAGTTTGAAGGTGATAAGAAATAGTCTTCCTATGATCAATTTTAAACTATGAGGTCAAGTCTTCTATCACTTCATTCAAAAAATGCTTGTTCTTATCAGTAATTAGGATTTTTGGACATCCAAATATAATGATAATTTATTCATAAAAGAACTTAGCTGCTTGCTTTGTATTATTGGCCTTAACTACCTTTAACTTGGTAAAGTATTCAATTGCTACTACTATGTACTTCATTTCACTAGTAGAATTAAAATGAACTTCTCCAATATAATCAATTCTTTATTTTTTAAGTAGAATTAAAGGTAAAAATGTATAGAAGAGTAGGCTCATTTGGAAGTTATTTCTAACCGTAAGACCACAAAAAGTTTATTTAAATTGTAAAGGTGGAGTAAGGTCACCTTTTTCTATTAATTTGTCTTACTCATGAACTTGAGTGCTATCAAAGTTTATTCTAAAGGCATCTTCATATTTAATATCATCTATCAAGGTTGCTAAATCCACTTCTTTTTCATGATTTTGCCAAGTGGCAAAATCATCTATAAAGTTAATACTTACAACTTCATCCCTAATTGAAATAAGATGATTTTTCAACCACTAAATAAACTTTCCATCATCTTTCTAATCATATAGTCCATGGCCTATACATCCTAATGGAATTGATTAGACTATATTCAAGTGAATCTTTTATTTATTACTAAATTAATAAACATAATCTTCTTTTTGAACTCCTTCTATGGTTGTAGATTCAAAATCTCATCTTCTGAAGAGTGAGATGTGATTTTGGCTAAAGATAATTCTTGAAATTAAATAATAATTTTAGCCAAGTTTTTTAGTGGCCCATAAATGATATGGGGCTTCTTACTTTTCCAATAAATTTTTACATTAATTGCCCTTAACCAAGGTCTAATTAAAAATAAAGGATATGAATTTTTACTAGTATACAAGTAAATCACATGAAAAATGAGGGAATATTTTCTACCTCATGTCATCATCTTACAACCACTAATTTGTTTGAGAGGTATGTCTTAGCTTTGATTAGCCATATTAACTATAAAATTGAAGTAAGAGGGGGAGGACTAATATACTTAGATCTTGTCATAATTTCCAAGGCTCATATATTAGAAAATTCTTTAGCCCTCTCAAGGACCTCTTCATGTGAAATGTAATTGATTTGAAAAGATGAAGGTTGATCCCTCATAAATTAGAAGCCTTATTTTTTATTTTTTGTTTTTAAATACCTCACAACTTGTGAACCTTGGTTGTCATACTATTAGCTATGTTGAGATTGATCAACATTTAAAGGGATAAATTCCTATTTAGTATTTAAATCTAAGTGAGAATAATGGTTTTGACAATTATTATAGTCATAGAATAGATTAGGGGATTTTAAAGTATTATATGAATTAGAAATTCTTATTTTTTTGAAATGATCTTGGACTTATTGATGATAATTTCCTTATGAGAATCTCAAGAGGACTATCTTGTTGATTTACCTACATATCTACATAGGATGGATTCTTCTATAATTTTTACACACTACTTTATTTTCTATCCAACAATTATTAGGTAGGTGTCTTTTATTACAAAGATGATGTATCTTTTGTCATTGCCGTAATTGGTTCTTAAAGCTCAGATTAAGATTCTTACAATTTTTTGAATAAATATTAAGCCTTGAATTTCCTTGGTTCCTATGAGATAAAATATAAGATTATTATTGGTCAAGATTATGTTGGTAATTTTATGGATTTGAACAAAATTAGCTAATAAGCCTTGATTGGCTACATTCAATATATCACAACCTTGAAGTGTATCTACCATATTCTATAGAAAGTGAAACTTAGTTTGAATTTTGGCCCTGAATTAAAAAGATCATTTATACTTGTATGGTTTTTACTTATTATGCCAACTTGTTCTATTATCCTTTTTGGCTTTAAAAGACTTTATTTTTAAATTCTTCCTTCTACCTATTTCTATCCTCTAGATATGTCAATTCTAGAAGGCTAGGTAGTAGTCTAACCTCTAAAGATGCAGGATAATGGTTTATAGGTTGGAATTGATTTTTTATAGTCCCATAAGAATATTCTTGAGACTTATCCACATTTTGAACATAGATTGATACAAAACTTGATATTCTATGGTCTTCCTTCCTCCACATCATCTCTTGCTAGTTATCAATATCTTTTGCCTTATCTCAAAGAAGAAAGAGCCATGAAGGTGTTACTTTGCCTCCACTTTTGGTCTAAACTTGTCTAGGAATGCTCTCATGAATATGTCTCAACTTTTAAAGATTTCAGGAAGATGGTTTTTATACCATTCATAAATTCAATCTTTTAATGTGTTCAAAAATCATATGAGATAATATCTAAGATTAATTATCAAACATGTTGTGAAAAGTTCTATGGATCTCTCTACGTGAATTATTGGGTTATTATTCCTAGTTCTTTTAAAGATTGGAAGATTGTGAGATATTAAAATTGCTTGCAATCCTTCTAGAATTACAATGGATAAATCCTTTGGCTGGACCAAGGGATTTATAGATGTATGATTTGGAGAAGTTTCTTTTTTATAATCCATTGAAAGATAATTAGATCTTGATTTTTTTTTTTTTGATTTACTTCTATAAATGAATTGAAAGATTTTGAGTCCAATCTTTCTTCTTCTATTACTCAATTAGGATTTAATTCCAATAGATTGAATATAAATATGTCTTATAACATTGTAGATATGTCTTATTTGTCCAAGCGTTGTCGTGTTGCAGCACGTTTATGTAGTGAAAGGTATAGATAAGAGTAATTTATATTTAATACTTGATTATTTTAGTTCAATAGGAACTTAAGATACTTAAGAAAAGGATTATAGAAGCCTCTTAGATTATTTTCTTGTTTTAATAGCTAACAGATAAAAATTAGTTGTTAAAGTTTTCTTCTAGGCTATACAAACTCTATTACTGATTTTGAAAAGCCATAAGTTAATTAGAATAGGATAGAAAAAAAAAATAGTTATTATGGTTGATACTAAGATTAAGTTGAGGATAGGATTTAACTTAAAAATCCTTAAAATTAGTTGAATTGATACCCAAGGAAAGACTGGATATGAGACAAGATCGAAATCAGACCTCTAGGGACAAAAATGACCGCCGAAGGCAAAGGACGGAAACATTCAAAGATCGGCAATTAGGATTGGATAGCTAGCTTAAAAGGGGTTCCAAGGGCATTTAGCTTGTGACCATAGGGTTTTGGAGGACTTAGCAATTGCTATTCAAAGTCAAGGTTTATATTGGTGATTTGGATTTTTATATAAGACAATGATGGCTTGCATTGTTGAGTGATTTGTAAAATCTGTGAAGCATCTACAATTCAAAAATTGATATTGTCTAGATTGTTAGGTGTGCTAAGTGTTTACAAAAATTTGTGTTAATCTAGTGATGCAATCAAGAGATATTTGAGTTTTGATACAAAGGGTTGTTGGAAGTTGGTAATTTAGGGTTGGATAGGGTTTTTGTGACAACTAAAGATCCACTATTTGGATCAACGTAATTTTTGATATGCTGATAAAAGACTTTTAGGTTGAGCTACACACCAAGTTTGAATTGAAGTTAACGGTGAAAGAAGGAGAAATCACCATTGGAGTTTTTGCATCAATCTTCAAGTTGGCGGCCAAGTGTCATCAATGCGCTTTTTGGGCGTTTTCTTGCAATCTGTAAGTTGGGTTGGGCTAAATATTTTTGAGCATGTAAAAAACTTATACCAGCATGTGTGTGCAAAATTTCACATTAAGTAGACGGTTTGATTTAAAATTATAGCTTGTCAAAGCTCACTAATTATAGTTAGGGCTTGTAAACAAAAATAAAAATTGCTTAATTATAAAAGAAACGATGTAATTGGGGTATATGTAAGGTTGATTTTACTAAGAGGAGTGTTTTTAAACACTTTTGAATTGAAGCTCGAATTATATTTCTTATACATGGATGAAACCTATTAGGGTTTCTTAAGTATTTGCAAATAGTACTTTACCTTCTACAACCAAGTGCTCGGTGCATTCCCGAATGAGACAACACGTAATACGACAACGTTGGATCTTAATTCTTCTAAATTTTGGAATAGAATTTTTAAGAAACTTCTTTAGAATTTTTATAAATAGGATTAATTTAGATTGTTTAGATCTAGTCGAATGATGCATCTAGCATGGCTATAGATATAACATTCACTTAAATTCATAACTATAACATATTAATTCCTATAAATTTAATTTAAAATATTTTGGCTCTTCACTTATAACCTACTTAAGATACCTTTCAATAAAAAAAGGAAACAAAATAGAAGTAATTAAAGAAGGAATGATTGCTTGAATATCACCTCAAATAATATTTTTTCTAGCTTTACTTATTATATGGTACGACCTTGTGTAAGAGTGATCCTAACCAACAATAATATAAAGAAAAATTCCATATTAGAAAGACAAAGAGCCCAATTTTTTATTTTTTATTTTTTATTTTTTTTATAAAAAATTTGTTAGAAAATTATCCATTACAACAATTAACAACAAAGATTACATTACAAAAAAAATTCTTTGCAATCAATTCACACTATTTTGAAGAAGAATTCACTTTGTTGTATCTCCAATCAACTTGGCACTTGTTTACAAAAGCCAATAAATATATAATACCTCCCTATTTGATCCAAACTAAAAGTTTCAAGTAAAGCTTAGGATTTAAAACTAATGGATTGAAGGTGCTATCTACCTCCTACACCCATGTTTATAAGAGAGATTTGAGACTTATCTTTCTTATGTCTTCTTCTTAGATTGTACTATCCAATTCCTAGCTTGTGCTTTTTACTTTTATGTGTATGCGCCAAACTTAAAAGAATTAAAATAAATTGACAAGAGCCAAAGAACTTACTTGAAACTTAGCTTTCTAATACGACTTCTTATTGTGAGTTCTTTTCTCTTCAATCCATAATTTGTATTAGTTTAATGAAATGAAAATTTAACCAAATTGGTTAATTGAAGGCTTATCTTAGAAGTATGGCATCTTGAATGATTGCTCTTTTCTTATTCTTCTTCTTCTTATTTTATTAATGGGATAACTTATCTAATCCACTATTAGAGAATCTTTTCTATCCTATACCTATAAAGAGAAGGGGTATGGCAGTGTCGTATTACATGTTATTCTATTTGAGAATACACCAGGTATCTGATTGTGGAAGGTGAGGTTGTAGTTTACAAATCTTCAAGAATTCTTAATAAATTTGTCCATATAAGAAGAATATGATTCAATTTTTAATTTAAGAGTACTCAAGTTAATACAAAGTGCTTAAAAATACTCTTCCTAGTAACTTCAGCTACATATAAAATCCAATTGCTTTGTTACTTGTCACAATTAAGCAACTTAGATTTGTCTTTACAAATCTAATCTTAGTCAATAAACTTCAATAAGCTATAACTCTTAATTTGATTATTAACTTGGTGTGAAATTTTGTGTACAAATGTAAATATAAGTCTTCTATATGTTTAGTAAGTTTTAGCTCAATTCAACTTATAAATTGTAGAAAATCAACCAAAAACCACATTGATGTCACTTGATTGCTAACTTAAAAGTTGATATAGATATTCCAGTAGTAATTTCTCTTTTTTTAATTATTAATTCTAAGTAAAAAATTAGTATGCAGCTTATCCATTAAGACTTCTAATACTGTGCCAAATTTTACCTTAATTCAAATAATAGATCTTCAGATATTGTAAAAGTCCTAAACAATCCTAAATTTCTAATTTTTTATACCTCTTTGTACTAAAGATCAAATAAATTTTGATTGTATTATTAGATTGTTACAAATTTTTATATATTCTTAGTACACTCAATTATCCACATATTATCAAATTTTCAGCTATAGATGTTATTTCAATTGCACACAATAGCTGAGAGTGTTGGTCCTAACTTTATTGCATAAAAATTTAATTTCCAATACAAATCTTGATTTGAAATAGAGATTGCTTAGTTCTCCCAAATCCTACCATAACAAATCTAATACTTTTGAAATTAATGTAAAGCTAACTTTTCAATCCTAATCATTGATCTTTGAATGCCTTGATACCTTCCCTTAGTGGCCATTTTTGTAGCTGGAGTTTAGATTTTGATCTTGTCCTATACACAATCAACCCTCGGATATCAATCCAACTTATTTTAAGTATTTATAAGTGTTGTTGTCGTCCATCTCACTTACTCTACTAATATTATTCAGAGTAAATCTGTAAAAGGAGATTCAAACACAGAGAAAGACTATTTGCATTGAGTTAAACCGTTAGAATCACACAACTAACTGCCTTCTGATTACACTAAAACATCCCAATTTTGTTACAGTATCTCCCTTATACTACCAATAACTCTGTTAACAATAAAATATCGTAAGCAATAATCCAACTCAAATATTCACTACCTCTCCTCTTCTCCTTCTTTATGACAACAATATGTAATACTGCGATATCTCAAAACACAGCATAATTATCCTATACTCCAAACACATGAATACTCCGAAATTGACTATCACTCCTAATAATTCACTTTGCATAATCCAAACTCCACGGACTTCCTCTCGTGGATCACCCTTGATTCAATACTCAATGTAGTATAGTTTTCTCACATTCATATTCATTCTTCATAAAACATCTCCAATTCTCCACTTCCAATTTTCCACTTATATTTCTCCATTGATATTTCAGCATATCAGTACATCCTCAATCTTTCATTATAAATCAATTCTTTCCTTCATTGCTTCATTACAATACTGTACTTTATAATATTCAGCACTTATCTAATATTCTTCTCTTAAAAATTAACAAGAAGTAGCACCAAGCTTATCCTGGCTCAGCACTATCACAGTCTGGCCCTTACTACTACTGTCCGAATCAATTTATACTTACTTCAATCGATATTAACTGCTACACAACCGACGATAATCGCTTTTTCTAACTCTCTTATCCATGCTGCCTTCTAAACTGGCCATTCATCGGCTTCTTGCCTACTCTTAACCCTACAAACTATGTATTGTAAATCCTAAAATTTCTACCCATTCTACATAGCCCCACTCCTAACTGTGCAGCGTCCTCGCAAACACAGAATTGGTAAAATTTTGTTATGAGGCTGACTCCTGAGATTGGGATACTCCTGGATTCATAGGAGGTTCCTCTGCGTCTGGCTCTAATGGCACGTCCTCATCCTCCTCCAATAAATCCACATGATTAATCTTCAACTGCGCCGATAAATCTTCATTATCCGCTCCCAATTCCCGAACTTGAGCCTCCAATTGTAGAATTCTAGCATCCTTCACCTCTAATTGGTACCCTTGTTGCTTCACCTTCTCCTCCAGCTCACTAATACTCAAAATTGGGGGAGCAGATTCCTATGGCCGAATGACATTGGCCAAATTGCCCTCCAATTTTCCCACTTCACTTTTCAAGGCACCAATTTTTATCTATAGCTTCTCCGTTCCAATTCAGTATTAGTCTCCCAATTCCACCTTTTCCTGTTCCAATTTCACTGCTTTATCACGTTCCGCTTGCAACTGACACTTCAGCGCTTCCCATTTTAAATCCCATATCCTGCGGTTCTCTATTAATTCTTGCTTTTGACCGTTCAGGATTCTTTGTATGCGATCTTTTTTATTCGTCCAATTTTTCTTTTCCTCTGCTACTTTCTGCTCTAATGCCAACTTGGACTCCGTCTTTGCTCTAATCAGGTGCCCCTATTCCACAATTTGGCGGCCTTTTTCCAGTATCTCCTTCCGGCTAGACTCCAATTGTTGTCTTAGATTCCCTTCTAGCTGACTCACGGTAAGCTGCAATTGGAAAATTTGTCCCAATATTACTTCCGTGAGGTTCCCTTCTATTAGTAGCCCGGTGTTTAAAATTGGAGCCTCAACCACCCTCTCTATCACTGCACGAATTGAAGCCCACCCTGGTGTAGTCTCCGGGATAGCCTCCCGTTCCCGCGATCTACTAGATTCCCCAATTTCGTGCACCACTACCCCTGGGCCAACTGGTAAACTCCGTATACCTTGTTGCGGCATTGGAGAAGGCATGCTCTTCTCCCCTGCTGGTTGACTTAACGTGTGTGCAATCACGGAGTGCACATAGTTAGAGCATAGCAACAAAGCAAATTTATCCATTTTTTGCTTAACTCCTATTTTTGCATGGATACGGGTTGCTACAAAGGCTGCCCAATTAAAGACCATGCCTTCCAATGTTCCAATTGCAGCAAATAACAATCGCTTGGACATGTATGTGGTATGCCAATTCAAGCCTAGCTGCTTCTGAACGAACCGCATCCACTCCGCAAGCTCTGGAGTAAGTGCCTCTACCACTTCTAGCCTTGATTTTTCTCAAAGGACGCCATGTCCCCTTTGAAGTAACTTCCCAGTCTGAAGTCACTGGACACTTCGACGCTTACCACTAATTCACCTATTGATAAATATAATACCTTCTGTAAGGTACTCTCATCGATCCTAATTATTCTTCTTTTTACTACACTTGAACCATCCTCTGGGTCGTAATTTCCTACGTACTCTGCAACTAATTCTATATCAATTGGAGGCAAATTATCCGATCCTTGCAAAAACATGTATATCTGTGCATTTTTGAAATCTCTCTGTCTTTGTAAAGACCAACACATTTCCAACTTAATGGGCTTTATGCTGGTGACCACTACTAGGGACGGCAATTGCAAGCTACTCTTGCTTCGCACGTTTTGGACATTCTCCTCTCTGTCCGCAGCTTTCTTCTACCTCTCCATCGATATTATATAATGCTGACTACGTACTCCTTGCTCGGACTAATCGTTACTCTCTGACTGCAAAGAATTCTACACTCCAATAAGCATACACTCGAACGACCAAACTCAAAACAGAATGCTAATCAAAACTCCCATTAAGTGCCCCACTTCTAACCTTTTACTCGAGGTCTAAAGTAACAATCCTTAATCCAGTGTACCAGATTGTCACTTCCGATTTGCATGACTAGTCCGTATTAGGACCTAAAATTGACTATTAGCCGTCTTTCTAGCCATCATGTACCTTCATTAAAGGTAAGCTATCATGAACAGATACACCCTTTTTCCTCCAATTTTAAAAACCCATCCCGGGTTTACGTAAAATAAAGACGTAAATGGTTGCCGTTAACTCGGGTGGTAAATTGAGTATCCATAAAACCTTCCAATTGAACTGAACCATTAGAAAAGGCTTCAATTATTCTATAAGGTCCATGCCAACGGACTTGGAATTTTCCCGAAAAATGGTGAAAGCGACTATCATAAAGGAGTACCAGATCATTGGGCATAAAAGATTTAGGACGTAATTTACTATCATAATAACTCTTCCGGTGGCGCTATATAGCTTCCATAGTTAAAAGAGCCGTAGCCCTAACTTCATCCAATTTTTCCAATTGTACTAACCGATGTTGGAGGGAGTCTTTGTCACCGAGATGTTCATCCAATGCAATTCATAAACTCTGAACTTCCAATTCAATTGGTAATATTGCCTCTTGCCCGTACACCAATTAGAATGGTGTGGAATTGGTAGTCACTTTATACGCAGTACAATATGCCCACAAGGCTGCAAACAATTTTGTATCCCAGTCCGTTCCCACACCAGACACTGTTTTCATTAAAATTTTATACAAAATATCGTTGGTCTTTTCAATCTGCCTATTGGCCTGAGGGTGATATGGAGTTGTCTTTCGATGCTTGATCTTGTATTTATCTATCAAAGCCGCAATTGTAGAATTAATAAAATGGGTTCTACGATCACTAACCAATTCTTTGAGATAGCCAAATCGAGTAATAATATTCTCATATAAAAACGTGGCTACGGTATCGGCATTATCAATTTTTGTTGCCATCGCTGTCGTATGACGTGGCCTTCTATTTGGGAATACACTGGGTATCTGGCTGTAGAGAGTTTATTTGAAATTTGATGGCAAAATCCAACAGGTTGTTTGTCCTCAATAAAAAGGACAAATAATACAAAAATCTCACAAAAGAGAAGTTATATATGTAAACCCTCTTGTATTCAAGTAAGTTTGTACAAAAAGGGTTCAAATTACTACTAAAACCCTTCAAAACTTTATTCACCCACAAGGACCTATTTCTTGTTGAACTTTAGAGTCCAATAACTCTTGATTCAACTATTCAGTTTCTATAAAATTTAGTTCAAAGTGTAGATAATTCTCTTAAGTTTTATCACAAGAAAAAATCAACCGTAAATCCATTTCCGATCGTCTGATATCTCAAAATCCCTAGCAGGTGCTTAAAACCTAGCTCAGAGACACCCGAGCACTATTTTCCTTATATCTCACAAATCCAAAATCCTAATGCCACAAAATTTTTGCTCATAGTCTTTTGACATAAGCATGTATATACTTGAAAATTTTGAGCCAAAAAACTATCAAATTTCATTAGATATAGCTCAAAATGAAACCACTATGTAAGTGGGTCACTTATTGCCCTTAAGTTTGTAAGCACTGAACTCAACTCCCATTATCTCCTTTTTTCTAGCTCGGATTTTATCAAGCCATACATGGAAAGTGTAGCCGTAAAAGTGCTCTCTCTAACACTAGTCGCCGATCCTCAATTGCGTTTTGTATGCGCAAGTTATATCTAAAAGAAAGACAGTAGGTCCAAAATCAACACCTTAACTTTGGGCGCCTATAACTTCTTCATAAAAAGTCCAAATCACACAAAATTTGCACCTAAAACTTATGATTCTAGCCTTTGATGTTTGACTTCCATCCAAAAACAAACCCTAACTCCTAATAAACCCTCGGGCAGCCTCCTTGAAGCCCATTGGGCATGATTTTTGGCCAATTAGAATAGAGATTTCTATCATCCACCTCTATTCATCTACATGGATGGCCAAACTACCCTTTTTACACTAAAAATCCTTTTCTAATCCTTCTTTTTGTAAGATTTATATACTTGGTGCTTTAAGTACCAAATAAAAGAAGTAAATAAGATTTTAAGGATCACCAATGTCTAACACAGGTGACTTAAGATATATACAAGTTACTATCAATATAAAATTAACTTCAAAAGTCACTACTAAAAAAAAAATAAGATTGTATAAACCTTAATAATGTTCCTTTTAATAGATCCTTTTTAAACTAGCAACCTAAACATATCCTATAACCAATAAAATCCACTGATATGACTTTCATTTAGATAAGTAGTAAATTGTACATTAAATATATATGTACAATTTTTTCACATAGTAGCCAAATCACAATACAACATCGCCTCCGCCCATTTTATCACGTAATTCGTTGCTACCAAAATATATCTTTTCTATTCATTATACAAGGCTGGTGCGATTGGTCCTACAAAGTCAATATCCCATTTCTCAAACGGTGCTTGTGTTAAAATTGGTACCAATGGCATGGCAGAAGTTCCTGTAGGTCTACCAATACGCTGACAAGGATCACAATGTCGGACGTATTGGTGTGCATCTGAGAACATTATTGGCGACCAATATCCAGCCATTAAAGATTTGCGGGCAGAGTTGTCACCGGCAAAATGTCCTCCACAATTATCCAAATGACATCCTTCTAATATAGTACGTACTTCACTTTAAAAAATATAGCGGCGTAGAATTCCATCTCTCCCCTGCTTATACAAAGCGTCTCCAATCATCGTATACGGAGCACTTTTCAAAATCAAGCGTTTCTTAAGTTTCTCACTATATGTAGGTGGCAATGTTTGAAATGTCAGATACTAGATCAATTCACTATATTCTAAGGTGATCACATCGACAACAAATAATTCCGCATCAGAAAGTGCATCATTGATAGATTTGTTACCGAATATATTGGACAATCGAGATAAATGATCTGCATTGGCATGTTTTTTTCCTAGTTGAACATTAATAGTAAAATTAAATTCTTGAAGGAGTAACATCCACCGAGCAATGCGTCCACTCAATTGAGGTTTATTAATCATATATTTAAGAGCATCATGATCGACATGAAATACAAATCGATAATCAAGCAAATAATGTCGAAATTTCTGGACAGAATAGATCATGCTCAAGGCTTCCCGTTCAGTCGTAGTATAATTTTATTCTGCAGCTACAAATTGTCGACTAGCATAATAGATGGGATGATCTAAATCCTTTTCATTTTTTTGGCTTAACACGGATCCAATAGCAACATTCGAGGCATCAACATAAACATGAAAGGGTTTTGTCCAACAAGGTGCAACAAGAAGTGGTGCTGACACCAATTTTTGTTTTAACTCCTCAAATGTAATTGTACATTCCTCAGTCAAAATTGGACTAGATCCATCCGATGGCGGTTTCTTTAAGAGATTCGTTAACGGTTGACATATTTCTGCAAATAAATGAATGAATCGCCTAAAATAGCTGACATGGCCTACGAAACCATGAACACCAGACACTGTTTCTGGCTTGGATAAAGCCAATATATGAGTAATTTTATCTAGGTCAATAGTGATATCAGTCACAAAAACGATATGTCCTAAAAGCTTTCCCGATGGTACGCCAAATTGACACTTCTCAGAATTCAAAGATATCCCATATTTATCACATTGGTCCAAATAGTTACCAAGATATTCCAAATGATTCATTGAGCAACGAATAATGCGAAAAATCATCTAAATACTTTTGAAACGCTTGCGTAATACTCTAACCCAAATGGCATCACTTTATAAGCAAATGTGCTCCATTTTGTAGTAAAAGTAGTCTTTAATTGGTCTTCTTCTGTAATTTTTATTTGATTTTAACCCAAAAATCCATCCAAAAAAGAATAACATTCATGCCTAGCTACTGCGTCCAGTATACTATCCGTAAAAGATAAAAAAAAATAATCTTTTCTTTGCAGAGTCATTAATTCTACAAGTCCCGACGGATAATGGATTTTTCCATTTTCTTTCGGGCACTATTACAATTGAGGAAATCCATTCACCGCATTTTTATCGGATATATGCCCCACGCCCAATAAGGCCATCTACTTTCTTTTTTGACCAATGGTATAATATTTCTGATTAAGACTAGTTACCAAGAATCACTCCACAGAAAGCATCTTCCTCCAATGTAATTCGACGCTCCCAAACTTTGGCAAAGAATACCTTTTAAATCCGAAGATATGACCAAAGTTTAAAAGTGTATTTATGATTTAGAAAGAATTCTTTTCCACTTTAGCCTATATCCGCATTACCAAACAGATACTTTGATAATTTAAAATAAGCCATTAGAACCCAAGAACGGATTGGCACACAAGTGCTCCTCATATTAACCCCCTGATGGATTCAAGGCTTCTCCCACTGGAATCCTTTTCGGTGAGCTTCAAATCGATTATCCAATTCTAGTTCCAATATACCAACTTCATTTATTGCACAATTATTCATCCTGTCCGCGATGACATTATCAAAATTTACTACGTCTTCCTGATCTAAAAAATATTCCCTTGGACCTCCATCTTGGTGTAACACGCCTGGCTTCCGCATGTGAATTGGATCCTTATCAACTTGCATCGTATTATTAACTTCGTCATACTCTGCCTCAAATTGGCCCTCACCTTCAGATGTTGCTTCTGTGCCCCTAATTTGTGACTCTCTATGATATTGAACTGGATACATCTTTAAAACAATCTTGTTATTACCTTCCCCAATAGTTAATGTTCCACAATTCCAATCGTTCCTAGCTTTGGCCTGATATAGCCATGGCCGACCCAATAATATTGGATATGATAAAGTGGAACTCTGTGATCGAAAAATAATATAATCAATTTCATACGTAATTCCCGTGATTACAATATTAATATTGCGTAAGATATCCATTGATTTTATCCTACTATGATCTGCCATTCTCAATACCAATGTCGTGGATACTAATTGTTTTAAATCCAACTCTTCCATTGTATCGGCGTTCATTAAGTTCACACTAGAGCCACCATCCACTTGAACTCCAGGAATGAGAACACCATCAATTCATACATCGATAGTTGGTGCTCGCAGATCGGGATTCAAACTAACCTCATGAATTTCTTTATTACGAACTCTACGTCGTATTAATGATGAATTCAATGTAGAATGGCATTGTGGTGCAATTGCTAACAATTGCTTCATGATAATAGAAGGTTTAATTTCATCCAAATCTTTCATAATATCATATGGTTTCATATTGGCAATGATTCCCAAGGAAATTTCTTCTTTTCATGGTTTAAGCGTCGTGTTTTACAGTTTCATTTAATTCGGAACTAGAACCTACCGCATGGACTTCTCATTACACTAGATCCATAAGAGTGATCTTTTGAATGACAAGATGGCTCTTCTTTACCAAACAATCGCAGCACTTCTGTTTCGGAAGGATGCGTGTAGAATGTTCGTATCGTTTTGCCACCTACTACGGAATGATCATAACCCACTCCCGCTTCTTCACATTAAGCAAGTGATTTGAAGCATCATTCAATGATTGACATTGGTCCGTTACAATTGGTACTTCCAATTTTTGAATTGGATCTTTCTCTTTTTGCTGGGCCCAAGTAAGTACTGCACGGACACATTCTATCCGATTTATCGGAAAATCTTATGGTACTCGAATATTATCCTCCATTTTACTTTGCAACTGAATATGCTGATCTCGGTTATTAACATTAAACGCAGCGTTGCACTGCTCGTAAGTATGTCTAGATTGCTTACAATTTCCACATACTAGAGCGTAGTCATCACTGGCTCTAGGATTGGGACATTCACTAGCATAATGTCCTAGCTGCTTGCATCAATAGCATCGAAGCAGTTTTCTTCTTCCTCCATCTGGTATATAGGGCGTGTCAATTGGTATATACCGGCTAGGCTTGTTCTAAGTTTGATGGATAAAGGATCCCAGTCGATCAGTTGGTATTGTAGGATCTGAAATTGGGTTTTGAATAAAGGGATATTGGAGTTGTCCTTGCTGATTTTGCACAAAACCTTGAGAATTGGGATCACCTACTTGGTTATACTCAAAATTTTGAAAATAATAGAAATTTCTATCTTCTTTAATAGGACGATTTCCGTTCCAACCAAACCTATTTCCACTCTGAACTTGATTAACATCCCACAAAGTTGGTTAAAGCATAATTTGATTTCCTAACTGGTGTTGCCTTCTTAAATTCCAGTAATTTGTGGTTACATGCTTACCTCCACAAAACATACATAGCACCATCATTTGAGGTGGCGAAGGGCACTCTGTTATTAAATGGCTCTCGCTTCTTGCTATAATTAATGTTAATTCAAATATCGTGCCAGATATTAGCCGGGCTTTATGCCTCTTTTCCTTATCCTTTGCTAGATTAACAGCCAACTCGTCCATCTTCTTTGTCAAAATTAACAACAAAGTTTCATTTGGATCCTTTGATACTAGTTCATTAGATAACTCTTTTATAGATATTGGTTTTTGATATGGAGAGTATGGGGAATACGGAACTGCAGTTTTTGGTGGTACAGCCTGCAATGAAACAGCATTCACTATCCTCAAGTGGGGGCGCACTCAAGATTTGCAATCGTAGCCAATCGCCCCGACAATCGCTCACTGCTTTATTCTGCGCTCAGATTTGATACCCTCCTTGAGATGGAATCAGCGCGCTTCGCTTTAAGAATTTGGCCATAAATTTATTATTCCTCCCATACTCAAATACCAAATACGAAAAGTACCATAGCCAGTGTGCTTCATAAACATCTTCAATTCCTTGCGTGATATAGTACTGGCAACGAATACGGGACATAATAAAAGAATTCCAGATTCTTTTGCTATTTGGCCATTTTCAAAAGATATCTGCTACTCGGCCATAATATGACTGCACCGCTTCTCCCGGTACCATTTTGCTATTCATTAATCTTTCTCTAAGACGTTCTTCAAATGCTATTGGTAAAAAATGAGTCAAAAATGTATTTTTCAATGCCTCCCAATTAGGAAATTATCCCACCAGTTGGCGATTATACCATTCAAATGACGTATCTTTCAAGGTTGCTGGCAGCCATCTTAACCAAATATCTTCAGTTCTACCATTATTGGCTATATATGCGATCAAGAATTGAGACAAGTGTTATTCTAGGTCGGCTCCTAGCAGACCCCTAAAGGTAGGTAATGGGACTACACTAGTTGTGTGATCACCCACCGCACCCATTTGTACCGCAATTGGTATTGCTCGACTCCCCGCCGCCATTGAAGGTGACAATGTTCTACTTGCTTCCTGGTTAAAATAAATGCTGCCTCCCTCAATTGTCTTTTCCGGAATTCTAGGCCTCCACTCTTTAGAATTATTATCTGCGATTAATTTTATTGGTTGAAGTTGAGGTGAAAACGACGGATTTTGGAATACATTGAATTGGCCCTTGCTGACAAGTGATACATTTCCTATTGAAGAACTAGCCTAGATAGAATCGGTTGTATCTACTATTGAGAAAGTACCCAATAGAGTACCCAATTCTTCTATGCTCCATTCTCTTTCCGCTAATGGGCTTAAAAGATACACTAAGCTATTCGTGGAATTACCCGTTGTCATACTGCATTTACGTGCAGTGTATAAAAATATTAAAAATCTTATTTCTATTGTTAATATATGTGTGAGTGCTATAGGTTATTTTAGAAGATATTATAAGGAGAGGATTTATTATAGCCACTTAGTTAGTGAATTAAGATGGCTATTTGTTTTGTTCCTACCTTATTTATATCCTAGAATAGACTCTTTTGTAATTAGAAGAAAAGTAAAGGTTGTTTTACCTTTTTTGTTGACTTTTGAGATAGAATGGACCTTGTGAGGGATAAGAAAGAAGAGCATGGGGTGAATAAGGCCCATCCAATAGGATTTGGCTGCCCATGTGGGCGTCTCATAGTCTAATATGGAAAGAAAGGGAGATATACTCCTCTTGCTAGACCGAGAGGGGAGGCAGTTTTGAATAGTGAACTTTGGAGAGAGATAGCTCCGTGGTGATAGAAGCATATGTAATGAAAATTGGTGGGTGTGTTCTTCAAGTTGTGAGCATTTTAGAACCTACTCACTTGCTTGTTTTGGAGTTGTGAGCAAAAGGTTATGCTTGTTTTAGTAGAGTAGAGTTTGCTGCCACCCGACGAAGAGGGGCAGAAATTTCGAGTTGCTACTGCAAGTTTGATTTCAACTCTTTCTTAGTGAAATTTACAGAGAGTGTGAAAAATTTTGCTAGATTTCTATCAAGACATCTCTTGTAGCATTTGGAGTTGGAGAGCAAAAGTTGTGAGCTTGAGAGTGGGAAAGGGTTTGCTACCACCCGACGAAGAAGGGCAGAGACTTTGTTCAACCACCCAAGTCGGAAAGTCTCTTCAATCTTTTTGATAATTTAGATGCTTGTAGAAGCTTGTATAATATTTCCACAAAAACAAAAGTCAATAGATTTGGAGCTTTGATGAAAGTTTTATGAGCCGTGAAGTGTCAAAGAGAGAAAATTGTTGCTAGGGTTTGAAGAGTAGAATCGACTAGCTACAAAATCTGGAGTTTGAGAGGCATGTATGCGAAATTTTAGAACAAGATAGATGATGGAGTGAACTTTCTAAAAAGCTATTGCATGTCCAATTTGGAGAAGAGAAGTGATCACAACAAAGGCTGAAGTATAGAGGAGCTTTGCTGCCTTTGCATTTGCTTGGAAATTTTAGCGCCTACTTCTTTTAGCCATAACTTTTAAATGGTAAGTCATCTATTTGTGAAATTTTGATATGTTTTACAATGGATTATTGGCTTTCCATAGGCTGTAAGCACGCTTGATTTGACCTTTGGATGAATTTTTAGTGATTTATTTAGTTTCAGTTTGTTGTATAACTTGTATTCCTCATATGCGGTTGTATTTTGAGGTATACTTGAATACATACATACTTTGCTTATATCTTTTATACAAGTATATTTACTTGTATTTATACAAGTCTTCTACAAGTATTCTATAAGTATTATACATAATATTTATATAAGTATTTATACAAGTATTATACCAAGGATTTATACAAGTATTATATAAGTATTTATATAAGTATTATACCAAGGATTTATACAAGTATTATATAAGTATTTATACAAGTATTATACCAAGGATTTATATAA
Organism: Physcomitrellopsis africana; assembly: GCA_036785485.1. NCBI lineage: Eukaryota > Viridiplantae > Streptophyta > Bryopsida > Funariales > Funariaceae > Physcomitrellopsis > Physcomitrellopsis africana. The sequence goes on from JAWRVF010000551.1 coordinate 159,332, forward strand.
GTATTATATAAGTATTTATATAAGTATTGTTCAAGTATTTATACTTTATATTTGTACAAGACTTGTACAAGTATAATACAAGTATAACTTGAAAACTTGAATAAATATTGTGCAAGTATAGAAGATACTTGCATGGCTTCCTCTCATGTTCCCTGCTAGTTCTAGTAGTAGCTAGGAACCCGACGTTTTTCCAAGGCGAATTCTCTCTACCCGACACCGTGAGTGCTTTTGGCAACTTTTTTAACGATATATATGTATGAAATATTAAAGATCTTTCATGTTCTTGGTATGCTCGGATATACCGACAGGGATGCAACCACGGTTTAATCCAATTCTATCGATGCTTCTTTTTTAACTTTCGTTCTTGCTCGTCCTGCAACAAATTTTTTACTTGTGCTCTCTCTTGTCTTCCTTTCGACTGACGTATTTTTCTTAGAGCAATGTTCTCATTCTTAATAACCATAATCTTTCATCATCTATTATTGACATTGCTTTCCATCACTATTATAACTACTTATTTAGCAGTTAATTCCTAACACTCAATACTATTGTCAATCCTCGGCAGCGGCGCCAAAATGTTGTTGTCGTCCGTCTCACTTACTCTACCAATATTGTCTAGAGTAAATCTGGAAAGGGAGATTCGAACACAGAGAAAGACTATTTGCATTGAGTTAAACCGTTAGAATCACACAACTAACTGCCTTCTGATTATACTAAAACATCCCAATTTTATTACAGTATCTCTCTTATACTACCAATAACTCTGTTAACAATAAAATATCGTAAGCAATAATCCAACTCAAATATTCACTACCTCTCCTCTTCTCCTTCTTTATGACAACAATATGTAATACTGCGATATCTCAAAACACAGCATAATTATCCTATATTCCAAACACATGAATACTCCAAAATTGACTATCACTCCTAATAATTCATTTTGCATAATCCAAACTCCACGGACTTCCTCTCGTGGATCACCCTTGATTCAATACTCAATGTAGTATAGTTTTCTCACATTCATATTCATTCTTCATAAAACATCTCCAATTCTCCACTTCTAATTTTTCACTTATATTTCTCCATTGATATTTCAGCATATCAGTACATCCTCAATCTTTCATTATAAATCAATTCTTTCCTTCATTGCTTCATTACAAAATTGTACTTTACAATATTCAGCACTTATCTAATATCCTTCTCTTAAAAATTAACAAGAGGTAGCACCAAGCTTATCTCGGCTCAACACTATCATAATCTGGCCCTTATTACTATTGTTTGAATCAATTTATACTTACTTCAATCGATATTAACTGCTACACAACCGACGATAATCACTTTTTCTAACTCTCTTACCCATGCTGCTTTCTAAACTGGCCATTCATCGGCTTCTTGCCTACTCTTAACCCTACAAACTATGTATTATAAATCCTAAAATTCCTATCCATTCTACAAAAATCTTGATTCTATCCTAAATTTAATCCTAATATCAACCACACTTATTACTTATCTCTTCTATCCTATTATTAATAACTTATGGCTTTTTAAAAGCAGTGATAGAATTTCTATAACCTAGATGGAAAATTTAATAACTAACTTTTATTTATTAGCTAATAAATAAGAAAATGATCCAAGAGGCTTTCATAAATCTTTTCTTAAGTATCTTGAGTTTCTATTGAACTAAGATAATTGAGTATTAAATAAAAACCATTCTTGTTTATATTTTTTACTACATAAGTATATTACAACACGACATCTATGTCCTTTGAATCTATGCATCTGTCACGGACATAAGATTTATTCTAATAATTATTTAATTAATTTAGATTGATAGAAGTAGGTAAAATAAATTAATTTGATAATATCTTAAAGAGAAGCTTCTTAGAAGCTTCATAGATGTGGAATCACTTTTATACATGTCTATAGGTGATTGGTAGGTTAGAAACTTGATCAACAAGCTAGCCATGTGGCGCACATATTGGTAGCTTATAGAATAAGTTAGCCATGTGGCGCTTATATTGGTAGCTTGTAGAACAAGCCAAATATGTGGCGCATATATAAGAAACTTGTCCTGCAAGTTTGACATGTGTCTTACAAATTAGACATATATAAGAGGTCTTATAGAATGCTACTAAGTAGCTCTTCAATAGATAGTATTTATAGAGACAAGACTGAAGCCTTTTTCACTCCTATCAACTCCTTTCTTGTTCTTAGTCTAATTCAAGAGTTACATATATTTTCTGATCTTTAATATTAGCCATTCCAATTATTTTTTGAATATATATACTTCTATCTTATTATTTTCCTTTGACACAATTTTTATTAACCTTATGCATCTGTTTTAATTTGTGTCCTTGACAGATTGACAAGAGTGAAGTTACAATATCAGAGCTTTATCTCTTCTTGATTAAGAGTGGATTATCCCTTTCTATTGATAAGACATAAGCATATTAGAAGTTGTGGATTATCTACTTCTAAACTGATATTGTTTCTAAAACTTTTTTTTTTGTTCTTGAATGTTTTATTTTATAATAAGAGTAGACATTTTTTTTTTTTTTCTACTGTGATATTATAGCAAAGCTTGCCGAAATGAAGACTGCAATGGCACAAATGCAAGATCAAATGAGAGAATTAATATTTGCAATACATCAACTCAATGTACAACCATAAAGAGCAATAAGATTAGTAGAAAGTGAAGATATAGAGATGATTTGAGCTACTTCAAGCCATACCACTTCACCTACAATTGAATACCATTTAAGCATCAAAGAATCAAAAATTAGTTTGTTGGAGAAGTTTGATGGCACCGAATCTAAGTTTCGAGGCTTCATCAATAAAGTACAATTGGTGATTGAACTTCAACTCCAAAGTTATCCAATCTAGGGGTCACAAGTCAAGTTTATTAGAACTCTATTGTCAGGTTTTGTTTTATCATAGTTTTTATCTTTTTTTGAACAACATGAATCAATATTGGATAATTTAGAGATATTTTTAGTGGAATTTTAATCCATATATAAAGAACATGATGCAATTTGTGTCACAACCAATAAGATCTATATCTTGCAACAAGGTAATTGATTAATAACATCGTATGCTTCACAATTTTGACAATTAGCAATTGATACCAAGTGAGATGATGTTGCGTTTATTAGCTAATTTTTCTATGGATTACAATATGAAATAAAGAAATTAATATTCAACTTATTCGATCCTCAGATATTGAATCAAACAATTGATTTTGCTATGAAGTGTGATAATCGATTTTTTGAATTTTGATCAGAGAGTCGCACAAGGAAGCCATAACATTACTACAATACAATGGCAATATCAACGTCTTTTCAATACATACATTCAGAAATAGAAGACATGCAAATTGACGTAGTACATTTTAAACCTCTTACTAAATAAGAAAAAACTCATCGTCGTCAAGAAAAATTATGTTTATATTGTAGAGAAACTAAGCACACTACTCAACATTGTCCAAAGAAATGACGCAACCACAAGATGAGAAGTACGCCTGTCAAAGAAGATAATATATTGAAAAATAAGTTTGTCTAGCTATAATAGAAACAATGTAGCTAAAATCTTATACAATTCCTAATAAAGGTCTTATCTTCTCCTCAGAACCCTCTCCTTGTTTTATAATAGATATCTATTTGGAACCTAAAAATCACAAAACCTCTGCCTTACTAGATTCACGAGCCTCAGCGTGTTTTTTAGATAAAGAATTTGTTGAAAGTCGTAGAATACTTTCAGTACAAAAAACTAAATCCGTACATGTAGAAATCATAGATGGTCATCTATTATCTTTCAAAAATATTACTTATGAAATCTTTCCTATAAATATAATAATAGATAGTTATAATAATTATGTAATTTTTAATATAATTAAATCTCCCTCTAATCCAATCATTTTAGATTTATCATGGCTAAAAAAGTATAACCTTCAAATAAATTGGATGTCTCGTAGACTTGATTTTTCTTAAAATATTAATAAGAGTCCCATAAATCAAATAACAAATCATAAGCCTAGTATAGCAAAACCTATACTTATAGGTGTAAAAGTTTTAATAAATGAAGCAAAAGAAAGATCATCTTTTGTTATTTATGCTACACCTATTTTTGATGGTAGAAGGACTTCAAATGGCATTCCAAGCCAATATCAAGATTATCAAGATGTTTTTGAGAAAAAAAATGCAGACATTCTTTCAAAGCATCATGCATATGATTGCTCAATTGATCTCAAAGAGGGAACTCAGTCTCTATTTGGACCAATCTACAGTCTATCTTAGAATGAATTGACTGAACTCAAGAAATACATTGATGAGAATTTGGCTAAGAATTTTATACACCATTCAAAATCCCCAGCAAAAGCTGCTATCTTGTTTGTAAAGAAGAAAGATGGATCACTACAGATGTGTGTAGATTATCAAAGACTCAACAAGATTACCATCAAGAATAGATACCCTCTGCCTTTGATATTTCAAGTTTTTGATCAACTGAATCAAGTTAAGATCTATATAAAAATAGATCTAAGAGGAGCATACAACCTAATATGTATCAAAGAAGGTGATGAATAGAAGAGTGCATTTCAAACAAGGTATGGACATTTCAAATATAATGTCATGCCTTTCAGACTTATAAATATATCAATTACTTTTCAACATTTGATGAATGATGTTTTTTGTGAGTTTCATGATGATTTTGTTGTCTACTATTTAGACGACATTTTGATATATTCTAAGAATATAAAAGAATATGAATTTCATATTTGTTGTGTATTATAAAAATTTAGAGATGCAGGATTATACGTTGTCATACTATAATTATTACAATATGTAAAATCTACTCAAAATGCATAATATGTTTATAGATTTAGATATGTGTTAGAATGGTTAATAAAATAAATTAAAGGGGGTTGGTGTAAGAAAATTTATTATAGATTTTTATTTAATTTGGTTATGGCTTTTAAATTATATAGAATCTAAATATTTAGTATAAAGCCTTGAGAGGCAATTGGGGTCCAAAGAAGAAGAATTAAACTACTAAGAAGCCTATTTGGAAGGATGAAGATAAAGTGAGGATGAATGAAGACAAGGGATGAAGTTTTTCATTCCTATTGATCAATAGTCATGCCCAATAGGCTTTGAGGAGGCTGTCTACAACAAAAACAAGGATTTCAGTAACTTCAATGAAACCATTTAAAAATCAAAGACTAGGATTAGAAAGCTTATTTTTTGGGCTATAATTTTGGTATAAAAATTAAAAGATTTGGAATTTTTTTGAGGGAGAAGTAGGCGCTTGAAATTAAGCGGTACAAATAGTATCTACTATCACTCTTTTGAGGATTTGAAGAGTTATATGAAAGCTTTTGGAGATCAGGAGGTACAAATAGAGAGGTGATTTTAAGTTTTACATCCAATATGGAAGAATAATTATATTTGGAGTTTTGAAGAAGGAGATATTAGAAATCAAAGATAGTAGATTGAATCCAAGGTAGTAAGTAGAGCTTTTTGTTGATAGTTATGGATTTTGCCATATCTTAAGTTTCTAGATGAATTTTTATCTTAAACTTTTTAAAAAGATGAATCTTTGTACTAATAAGCTATTGAAATTTCATAGTATTTGAACATTTAATTTGTGAGATATGAAGAATTTTGTACATGGGTGTTTGTAAACAAGGGTTTGAAGTAATTGGTAGGATTTTTGCGATATCTATAGATTAGTAACGAATCGACAATTGAAATTTGAGATAATAGTTTTTAAGATTAAATCAGTACTTTTTATACATTTTGAGTAGATTTGGATGGTTAGATTAAGAGTTATAGATTATTGAAGTTTGGAAAGAATTCCCTTTTCTATGGGTGAATGAGGGTTTAGAGTTTCTTGCTATATATTGAGTGTTTTATGAAACAAGACTTGTGTATAGGATGCAATAGCCATATGAGAAAGATTTTTATATAAATTTGAGGTTTTGTTATTTTGAATCTTGATTGAATAACTAGTGGCAACCAAAAGCCTAGCACTTTCTTGAGGCAAATTCTCTCTACCACGACAATGCCAAGATGGAAAAGTATGTATTTTATACTATTCAAGTTGACTTCTAAGGATACATCATTTCAAATAATAGTTTCAAAATAGATCCTAAAAAAATCCAAACAATCATGGATTTGAAGATTCCAAAAGTAGTAAAAGATGTGCAATGCTTTTTGGGATTTACCACCTACTATCAAATTCTCTCTACCACAATAGTGTAGTCATACTGCATTTACGTGTAGTATATAAAAATATTAAATATCTTGTATCTATTGTTAATATATGTGTGAATGCTAGAGATTATTTTAGAAGATATTATAAGGAGAGGATTTATTATAGCTACTTAGTTAGTGAATTAAGATGGCTATTTGTTTTGTTCCTACCTTATTTATATCCTAGAATAGACTCTTTTGTAATTAGAAGAAAAATAAAGATTGTTTTACCATTCTTGTTGACTTTTGAGGTAGAATGGATCTTATGAGGGATAAGAAAGAAGAGTATAGGGTGAATAAGGCCCATCCAATAGGATTTGGCTGCCCATGTGGGCGTCTCATAGTCTAATATGGAAAGAAAGGAAGATATTCTCCTCTTGCTAGACCGAGAAAAGAGGCAGTTTTGAGTGGTGAATTTTGGAGAGAGATAGCTCCAAGGAAATAGAAGCGTTTGTAATAAAAATTGGTAGGTGTGTTCTTCAAGTTGTGAGGATTTTAGAACCTACTTATTTTCTTGTTTTGGAGTTGTGAGCAAAACATTATGCTTGTTTTAGTAGAGTAGGGTTTGCTGCCATCTGATGAAGAGGGGCAGAAACTTCGAGCTACCACTGCAAGTTTGATTTCCACTCTTTCTCAGTGAAATTTATAGAAAGTGTGGAAAATTTTTCTAGCTTTCTATCAAGACATCTCTTGTAGCATTTGGAGTTGGAGAGCAAAAGTTGTGAGCTTGAGAGTGGGAAAGGGTTTGTTGCCACCTGATGAAGAGGGGCAGAGACTTTGTTCAACCACCCAAGTCGGAAAGTCTCTTCAATCTTTTTGATAATTTAGGTGCTTATATAAGCTTATGTAAGCTTTCCACAAAAATAAAAATCAATACATTTGGAGCTTTGATAAAAGTTTTATGAGCCGTGAAGTGTCAAAGAGGGCAAATTATTGCTAGGGTTTGAAGAGTAGAATCAACTAGCTACAAAATCTGGAGTTTGAGAGGAATGCATGCAAAATTTTAGGACAAGTTAGATAATGAAGTGAGCTTTCTAAAAAGCTATTGCATGTCCAATTTGGAGAAGAGAAGTGATCACAACAAAGGCTGAAGTATAGAGGAGCTTTGTTGCCTTTGCATTTGCTTGGAAATTTTAGTACCAACTTCTTTTAGCCATAACTTTTAAATGGTAAGACATCTATTTCTAAACTTTTTATACATTTTACAATAGATTATTGGCTTTCCATAGGCTATAAGCACGCTTGATTTGACCTTTGGATGAATTTTTAGTGATTTATTTAGTTTCAGCTTATTGTATAACTTGTATTCCTCATATGCGGTTGTATTTTGAGATATACTTGAATACATACACACTTTGCTTATACCTTTTATATAAATATATATACTTGTATTTATATCAAGTATTTATATAAGTATTTTATAAGTATTATATATATAATATTTGTATAAGTATTTATACAAGTATTATACCAAAGATTATATATTATTTTATATAAGTATTTATATAAGTATTATATAAGTATTTATTCAGATATTATTTAAGTATTTATACTTTATATTTATACACGACTTGTACAAGTATAATACAAGTATAATTTGAAAGCTTGAACAAATATTACGCAAGTATAAAAGATACTTGCACGGCTTCCTCTCATGTTCCCTGCTAGTTTTAGTAGGAGCTAGGAACCCGGCATTTTCTCAAGGCGAATTCTCTCTACCCAATAGCGTGTAAGTGGATCTTCATCAAAATTTTCATCAAGTTGCAACTCCACTTACACGCTGTCGTGGTAGAGAGAATTTGCCTCAAGAAAGCACTAGGCTTGTGGTTGCCATTGATTACACAACCAAGATCTAAGTATAACAAAACCCCTAAATTTATATAAAATATTTCTTCATAGGGCTATTACATCCAATACATAAGCCTTATTTCCTCAAACATCTCAAAACATAATAAATGCTTTTAAATCCTCATTCTCTTGTAGGGAGGGAATTTTTTTCAAACTTCAATAATATATAACTTTCAATCTAACTATCTAAATCTACTCCAAATTTACATGAAGTATCGATGTATTCTTTTCAACTACCACCACAAATTTCAATTGTCGATTCGTTATCGATCTTTAGATATTGTCAAAACTATAGTAGTAGCTTCAAACCCTTATTTATGAATACCTGAGTATTAAATTCTTTATATTTCACAATCTAAAAGTCCAAATACTATGAAACTTTGATATATAGCTTCTTAACATAATAATACACGTGCTTGGAAAGTTTAAAATAAATTTTTTTTCAAAAACTCAAGATATGGCAAATCCCATCACTATCAACAAAACACCCTACTTATTGCCTTGGAATTTGATCTATTGTCTTTGAATCCCAATATCTCCTTCTTTAGAATTTCAAATGTAATAATTCTTTCTTATTAGATATAGAGCTTAAAATCACTTCTCTAGCCACGCCTCTCGATCTCCAAAAGCTCTCATACAATTCCTTCAATCTTCAAAAGAGTGACAATAGGTACAATTTGTATACCCTAATTTCAAGCATCTACCCCTCCCTCATTAAAAGTCTAAATCCTTTAATTTTTATACCAAAATTGTAGTCCAAAAAATAAAATTTCTAATCCTAATCTCTTATTTTCAAATGGCCTCTTTGAAGTTGCCAAAATCCTTTTTCTTATTGTAGATAGCCTCTTTAAAACCTATTGGGCATGACCATTGATCAATAGGAATGAAGAACTTCACCCCTTGTCTTCATTCATCCTCACTTTGTCTTCATCCTTCCAAATAGGCCTCTTTGTAGTTTGATTCTTCTTCTTTGGACTCCAATTCCTTCTTAAAGCTTTATACTCAATATTTAGGTTCTATATAATTTAAAAGCCATAACCAAACTAAGTAAAAATCTAAAATAAATTTTCTTACACCAACCCCCTTTAATTTATTTTACTAGTCATTCTAACACATATCTAAACTTATAAACATATTATGCATTTTGGATAGATTTTACATACTATAAACAATTACAGTGTCGGATAGAGAGAATTCGCCTTGAAAAAACGCCAGGTTCTTAGCTGCTATTAGAACTAGTAGGAAAATGAGAGGAAGCCATACAAGTATCTTCTATACTTACACAATATTTGTTCAAGCTTTCAAATTATACTTGTATTATACTTATATAAGACTTGTACAATTATAAAGTATAAATCCTTGAATAATACTTATATAAATACTTGTATAAATATTATATATAATACTAATAGAATACTTATATAAATACTTGATATAAATACAAATATATATACTTGTATAAAAGGTATAAGCAAAGTGTGTATATATTCAAGTATACCTCAAAATACAACCGCATATGAGGAATACAAGTTATACAATAAGCTAAAATTAAATAAATCACTAAAAATCCATCCAAAGTTCATATTGAGTGTGCTTAGAGCGTCTAGAAAGCTAATAATCCATTGTAAAACATATCAAAATTTCACAAATAGATGTCTTACCATTTAAAAGTTATGGCTAAAAGAAATAGGTACTAAAATTTTCCAGCAAATGCAAAGGCAGCAAAGCTCTCCTTCACTTCTGCCTTTGTTGTGATTACTTCCCTTGTCCAAATCAGACATGCAATAGCTTTTTAGAAAGTTCACACCATCATCTAACTTGTTCTAAAATTTTGCATACATGCCTCTCAAACTCCAGATTTTATAGCTAGTTGATTCTACTCTTCAAACCCTAGTAACAATTTTCCCTCTTGACACTTCACGGCTCATAAAGCTTTCATAAAAGCTCTAAATTTATTGATTTTTGTTTTCATAGAAAGCTTACACAAGCTACTATAAGCATCTAAAATATCAAAAAGATTGAAGAGATTGTTCGACTTAGGTGATTGAACAAAGTCTCTGCCCTTCTTTGTCAGATGGCAGCAAACTCTTTCCCACTCTCAAGCTCACAACTTTTTTTTTCCAATTCTAAATGCTACAAGAGATATCTTGATAGAAAGCTAGCATGATTTTCCACGCTTTCAATAAATTTTATTAAGAAAGACTTGAAATAAAACTTGCAGTAGCAGATCAAAGTTTCTACCATCACTTTTTGATAGCAGCAGACCTCACTCTACTAAAACAAGCATAACGTTTTGCTCACAATTCCAATACAAGCAAAAGAGTAGGTTCTAGAATCCTCACAACTCAAAGAACATCTATTGCAATTTTTATTTCTAACGCTGTCGTAATACGTGAAGTCTTGCTTGAGAATGCTCCGGGCACCTGGCTGTGGAAGATAAAAAAAAAATACGCCACAACAAAATCCTAACAATTCTAATAGAATCTTAATTAACTTCTATTAAACCTTAACAATATTTTTCAGCTTGATTCAATCTTAAAGAAATTATAAAAGAAGAATAAATGAGTCATTCAATAATCATAATAGAAAATAATATATAAAATGCTAAATTTAGAAAATACTAAAAATAGAATCTTAAAACCCTAAATCATATCTTATTCAAACCCTAGTCAATCCCTAAGTCAAACCTTGATCAAACCTTAGTCATACCCTAAGTCAAACCTTGGTCAAACCTTAGTCAAACCCTAAGTCAAACCCTAGTCGAACCCTAAGTCAAACCCTGATCAAATCCTAACCCTAATGAAACCCTAACTCAAATCTTGGTCAAATCTTAGTCAAACCCTAATCAAACCCTAAGTCAAACCCTAGTCAAACCCTAATCAAACCCTAGTCAAACCCTAATCAAACCCTAAGTCAAACCCTAATGAAATCCTAACCCTAATGAAACCCTAAGTCAATCCCTAGTCAAACCCTAATCAAACCCTAAGTCAAACCCTAAGCAATTTCTAAGGCAGTTTTAGAACCACAATAACTACCAAACAAACCGTTGATCTTGATTGAAATATTTCATACACCTTAACAATTAAGTTAAAAACACACACACCAAGTTTGAAGAAGATCCAACTTACCAAGAAGAAGAAAAACTTACAAATTTGCTCGGGTATCAGCCGGCCTCCTTCTCCAATCTTCACGCCAATATTCCAGTGCCTAAACCTCCTATTTGCACCGTTCAACTGCTTCCAAATTTCACAAGCATGTAGGAAATTAAGTCTTCTACACACACACATAAATTTCACCCCAATCCAACCGATAGATTGATCAAAATCTGCGAAACCCTAACTGACCTTTAAAACCCAATTCCAGAGACCCCAACTCACATAAATTTCAATAACCTTTGATCGAACCGTTAGATCAATCTCAAATTCACAGCACACATTGACAACAACAATACCCAAAAACCCACAAATTTCCAGCCGTAGATCTGCTGCAAAGCTTCTGGAATTGCCTAAACCATCAACCCTAATTTATTTCACAAAATCTCAAGTAGCCAAAATAAACCCTGACTTTGCAAAGCTATTACAAAGTCGTTTTTCCTCCAAATCACTCAAAATCAACTCCTATATAAAATCCTTCAAGTTCACTCCCTAATCCCAATCTCTGATCTGCAAAAAAGACCCTCCATTCGCCGTCGGCACGCGGTTTTGTGCCCTGGGGTCTGGTTTCGACCCAGGTTCTTAACCGGCCCTCTCCGGATATCAACTCTTGTAGTTTTGAGGTAAATTTCTCTAAAACCTACTCTTAACTTCTTATTAAACATACCTATACCAATTATTTTTCTAATCTACTTTGTTTTACCATTTTTATGGCTTTACAAAGTAAGTAGAAATCCCTTTTATAAAAGGCAGCATTAGCACTTTTTAATTTTTACTACCTCCTTGTCTATTATCTATTTTTCTAAGATAATTTTCTCAAATATTTTCATTTGAGCTCTTCTATAATATAATCATTCCTCCCCTCTTTCACCTAGTAGTCGTATTACTACACGACAACGCTTTTATCTCCTTGGAGCTATCTCTCTCCAAAGTTCACCACTCAAATTTGCCAGACCCTAGGTCTAGCAAGAAGAGTATATCCCCCTTTCCTTCCATATCAATCTATGAGACGCCCTCATAAGCAGCCAAATCCTATTGGACAGGCCCTATTCACCCCATGCTCTTCTTTTTTATCCCTTACAAGGTCCATTCTACCTCAAAAGTCAACAAGAAAGATAAAACAACCTTTACCTTTTTTCTAATTAAAAAAGAGTCTATTCTAGAATATAAGTAAGGTAGGAACAAAACAAATAGCCATCTTAATTCACTAACTAAGTAGCTAAAATTAATCCTCTTCTTATGATATCTTCTAAAATAACCTCTAGCACTCACACATATAATAATTATAATTATAAGATATATAATATTTTTACACACTGCATGTAAATGCAGTATGACAACGGTACCACAACGCTTAACTTATAAGGACAAACTTGAGTGGAGTAAAGAAGCAGAAGCATTGTTTGAGGCTTTGAGGACAGCTTTTATTTCTACACTAATCTTGTATCACGTTGTCGTATGTCATGAAGTCTTGCTTGAGAATGCTTTGGGCACCTGCTTGTAGAAGATAAAAGAAAATAACAATAACTAGTCCTAACACCTCTAGTCAAATTCTAAACAAATCTTAATCAAATCCTAATTAAATCCTAACTAAATTCTAATCAATCTTGGTTAAATCTTAATTATACCGTAATCAAATCTTAAATAATCTTAATCAAATCCTAATTTAATTCTAATCAATTTTAGTTAAACTCTAATTAAATTCTAACTAAATTCTAAATAAATCTTAAACAAACCTAGTCAACTTTGGTCAAATCCTAACTAAATCCTAACCAAACTCTAAACAAATCCTAAACAATCCTAATCACCTTAACTAAATATTAACCAAATTCTAAATAAATCTTAAATAATCTTAATCACCTTAACTAAATCCTAGTCAAGCTTTGTCAAATTTTAACTAAATCTTAATCAATTGTGATCAAACTCTAATTAAATCCTAATCAATCTTGATCAAACCCTGACTAAATCTTAACCAAATTCTACACAAATCCTATCTAAATTCTAATCAATCTTGGTCAAATTCTAACTAAATCCTAGTCAATCTTGATCAAATTTTAACTCAATCTTAATCAAATTTTAAATAAATTTTAAAAAATCCTAATTAATCTTGGTCAAATTATAATTAAATCTTAATCAATCTTGATTAAATCTTAATCAAATCTTAAATAAATCTTAAATAATTTTAATTATCCTAATTAAATCCTATCTAAATCCTAATCAAATCTTAACAATCTTAATCACATTCTAATAAATCTTAAAATAAATCTTAAACTAAATCCTAAACTAAATCCTAACCAAATCCTAATCAACTTGTTTCAACCTTAAGATAGTTTAGAATCTCAATATCTATTGATTAAATTGTTGATCTTGCTTAAAAATTTATTCACCTCTTAAAAACTAAGTTGGCATGAAGCACATAAAATTTGAAGAAGATCAAATTTACCAATAAGAAATTCAACCTAATGATTCAATCAAGTATCGGCTAGCCTCCTTTTCCAACCTTAATGATGATTGTCTAGTACCAATATCTCTTTTTTATACTATTTAATTGTTTCCAAATTTCACATGCATACAGGAAATTAAGTCTTCTACATATACATATAAATTTTATTTCAATCCAATTGGTAGATTGTTAGAAATCTTTGAAAACTTAAATGACCCTTAATTCCCAATTTTTGAGATCCTAACCCACATAAACTTCAATAATCTTTGATTGAACTATTACATCAATCTCAAATTCACAAAACCATACAAACACAATCATATGCACCAATTCACAAAATCTCATTTGTAGATCTATAATCAATTTCAAAAAATGCTGAAAAGTATAAATTCTAATATATTTTACAAAAATCAGAATCACCAAAATCAACCTTGATTTTGCAAAGCCCTTACAAAGTTATTACAAATTCAAATCACTTCCAATCAATGCTCAAAGAAAGATCCTCTAATCTGCTTTCTAATCCCATCTTTTGATTTGCCAAAAAAAACCAGCCTGCCATATGTACGTAGTTTTGTACCTTAAGGGACTGATTTTGATCCAAGCTCATTACCGATCCTCTGTAGGTATCAATTCTGAGATTTTTGAGATTTTAAATTTATTCTTAACTCTTCCTTTATAATTCTTATATTATTTATTTTTCTAATATACTTTTTTGTGCCTTATTTATGGCCATACAAAGTAAATAGAAGCCTCTCTTATAAAAAGGCAACATTAGTCTTTTAACATTTTTTTACTTTCTTCTCTATTATCTATAATTCTTAAGTAATTTTGCTCAAATATTTCTATTTAAGCACCTATATATTATAATTATTTTCTTTCTCTTTTACCTAATGGCTGTGTTACTATACGACAGTGTCAACTTTTTTAAGGCATTTTTTATTGAAACAAACGCCTCAGACTTTGCTTTGGAGGTAGTATTATCACAAATGGGAGAAGATGACAAATTCCATCCAGTAGCTTTCTATTCCACAAAATTTTCAGTAACAGAGATCAATTACAAAATCCATGATAAAGAACTTCTTGCAATTGTGGATTCTTTTCAAGATTGGCATGACTATCTGGAAGGCGCTTCTAGTCCAATCACCATTGTTGTATGGTGTGATTTTCTATTTGGGAATACATTGGATACTTGGCTGTGGAAAATTCACTTAAAAATTATTGGCAAAATTCCAATGAATGATTTGTCTTTAATAAAAAGAACAAATTATATAAAAATCTTATAAAAGAGAAATTATATATATAAACCCTCTTGTATTCAAGTAAGTTTGTACAAAAAGGGTTCAAATTTCCACAAAAATCCTTCAAAATATTGTTCACCCGCAAGGACTTATTTCTTATTAAACTTTAGAGTTCAATAACTCTTGATTCAATTATTCAATTTCTATAAAATTTACTTCAAAGTGAAGAAAATCTTCTTAAGTTTCATTATAAGAAAGAATCAACTATAAATTCACTTTTGACCGTCTAATATCTCAAAAATCCTAGCAGGTACTTAAAACTCTAGCTCAGAGACACCTGAGCACTATTTTCCTTATATCTCACAAACCAAAAATCTTAAGGCCACAAAATTTTTGCACATAGTCTTGTGACATAAACATATACACTCTTAAAAATTTTGAATCAAAAATCTTTCAAATTGCTTAAGATATAGTTCAAAATGTAACCACTGGTTAAGTAGGGTCACTTTTTGCCCTTAGTTTACAAGCATTGACTTCAATCCCTAATTTCTCCTTCACCTTAACTTAGAATTTATTAAGCCATATGTGAAAAGTATAGCCGTAAAAGTGCTCTCTCTAACTCTAATCATTGATCCTTGATTGCTCTTTGTATGCATGGATTATACTCAAAAGAGTGACAGTAGATCCAAAATCAATACCTTAATTTTAAGCACCTATAACTCTTTTATAAAAAGTCCAAATCATACAAGATTTGTACCAAAATCATATCCAAAAATCCAAACTTATTGATCCTAGCCTTTGATGTTGAACTTGCCTCCAAAAACAAACCCTAATTCCTAATAAACCCTTAGACAGCCTCCTTGAAGCCCATTACATATGATTTTTGGCCAATTAGAATAGAGATTTCTATCATCCACCCTTTTTATACTAAAATCTATTTTCTAATCCTTCTTCATATAAGATTTACATACTTTGTATTTCAAGTACTAAATAAAAGAAGTAAACTAAAATTTTAAGGGTCACCAATGTCTAACAAAAGTGACTTAAAATATATATAATTTATTGTCAATATAAATCAACTTCAAAATCACTACCAAAAAAAAAATAAGCTTGTATAAATCTCATTAATAGTCCTATTAAGTAGATTCCTTCTAAACTAATAATCTAATCACATCTTGTAACCAATAAAATCCACTGTTATGGCTTTCACTTAATTATATAGTAAATTATATATTAAATATATATGTACAATTTTTTCACATGATAGCCAAACTACAACACAACACCATGTATACGGATCACAAGAACCTCAAGTATTTCATGTCCGCACTTATGTTGAATCCTTGCCAAGCTTTTTGGAGCATGTCTTTATCAAGATTCGAGTTTATTATCACCTATCGGCCAGGAAAATAACAAGGTCTATATGATGCCTTTTCTAGACATTCTTATCTTGTAACAAAAGAAGGAGATTCAACTTTTGATCAACAAAGAACAATCCTCTTGAAGCCGGAGCAATTTCATCTTCGAGCAATGAAATCAACATTGATTGTTGATTCAACTTTTGTCAAACAAATCCAGTCAAGTATGTTTTTAGACCCTTTTGTTCATGAAATTAACAATCACAAAACAAATGAAGTAAATGGTATTAAGCAAGTACACAATTCAAAACTAGGTCACAATTTGTTCACTATATTTTTATCTAGTAAAAAATAAAAATAAAAATAAAAATTATATTCTTAAATAGATATTTTTTTATCTTTTTAATGATATAATAAACATATAAATTTGAGTTATTATGAATAAATTATCATAGTTCAAAGATAGAAGATAAATAATAAAAAAATTAAGTAGAAAATTTTTATTTCAAGGATAACTTGCTTAAAAGATAATGAATTCAAACCTCACCAAGGCTCACAAGTAGTATATAAGGATATCTTAGAGAGGCCACAAGGCCTTAGTCTTATCTTCCTACTTACATCTAAGGTGCTACAATCCATATGGGACTTGTACACCTTTCTTCCTATAAGGACTATACTAGCTGCTGGTCCTCCTATTTTCTACTAGTAAAATTTATTTTTTTGCATTTTTGACTTCAGCATGGTGTTTAAAAGTACCCAATTAGCCCAGGAGCCATGAATGGCCTTCAAATCTTGCTCCATTCCTTCATAATGGCTCCCAAGATGGTAAAACTCATTTTTATCAAAGTCTTCAAAATTAATCTAAAAATTCCTAAAAAAATCTAAATAAATTCTAAATAAATTTTAAAAATTCTTATAATATTTTTAAAATGATGATATTGATTTATAATGATTTTATTCTACCTTGGTGATTTTTTATAATAATAAAATAAACTAAATATTCTATTTTCTATATAAATAATTAAAAAGATATGAGATTTATTTTTCATGCTTCTTCTATCTATTAAATAATATTTATATATTTTTATTAAATAGTGCATGGAAATAGAAGGCCAATATAGAAATTAGTCTCAATAACTAAATATTAATTCTTATAATTAAAAAAAAATACTAAATCAACTAAGATAATTGCCTCTAAGATTTATTACAATTCTATTTTTTTTCTACTAATACTGTTCTTCTTTATTTAGCATCCTCTAAACACATCTTCACTTCATGATTGTAATTTTGGCACTCTAAATATCCAACACTTTACTGTAGAGTACTAGAGTATATATTCTCAACAAACATATATGTATTTGATGTGTACGATGATATTAGTATAAGAATATCTATATCGTATATCAAAAGGCCATACATCTAGAAGCATGAATATAATGAATCTGTCATTATTCTTTCTGAAACCCAATGACGCTTTGCATTTTGCTAGGGCCTTGGGCAATAATCCAACTCCTGCCAACTCATGAAGAGCTGGCAATGCCTCGGAGTTAAAGAAGTGGCTTGTTTAAGTGGGTCATACATTTTTTTGTCCTAAAACAACTAATAAGTCAACTTGATGACTCACATAAGCCCATCTTAATATTTATGTGTATATATATATATATAAATTTATATAAAATATAAGATATTTTTATAATATTTTTATAATAAAATTTAAATCTTATTTGAATAAATAAAATCAAATATTAATGTGTTATATATCTACTAACTACATTTAAAATATATGAGATATTCACTTTGATATATGTTATTACATACATAAAACTATCTATTGTATTTTTATACAAAATATCATATATTTCTTCTATTTCATCTCTAGTGTTAAGATATTATATTAAAGATTTTTAAAAATAAGATACTAAAAAAATATTTATCAATTTTTTTTTTTTTTATATCAAAATTTATAAATAATTTTTTAATATAAAAACTTTATTTTGCCTTTAGTCTTTCTAGATTTCAATATTTAAATTTTTTTTAATAAGTCCTAGATCTTTTAAATTAAATTCTTTATTTGGCTATATATTTAATATGTATATATATATATATATATATATCCAAGATGTTGTTAGTATATAATCCAAATATAATACAATTATATAAGCTAGTCTATTATAATTATTTAATATACACACAATAATTTGAATCATTGCAAGTATATCTTTGCTTCATCATAAAGCCATCAAATTGCTTATACCATTACTTATGACTTTTTTTTAATCTATATAGTAGTTTTTTAATTCACATATAAGGTTTTCTTTTTTAAGTCTTTTGTAATGGATCGCTCCGTTTGATAGCTTGCGCAGCTTTGCTATGTTGTGCTGGGAATATAATGGAAAGCGGGGCAGCGCTAAAGAGAAGCGATGCTTTATCATTAGAGCAGGGTTGTATCAAGGGAGCGGAGCGATATCAAGGGGGCGGAGCGATATTAAGGGGGCGGAGCGATATCAAGGATATCAAAGGGGCAGAGCGGTATCAAGGATTTCAAAGGGGCGGAGCAATATCAAGGGTATTAAAGGGGCAGAGCGATATCAAGGGTATCAAAGGGGTAGAGCAGTATCAAGGGTATCAAAGGGGCAGAGCGATATCAAGGATATCAAAGGGGTGGAGCGATATCAAGGGGATTCAAAAATTGGGACGTCGGGTGGCGGTGAGGGTGGCAGATGTTGGGAATTAACAAGCACAGGGGACGAGAGTGGCGCATCAGCATCAGGTGGCAGACATTGCGCGGGGTCGGGAAGTATAGGGCAAGCAAAGGGGATGCGATGGAGAGTGCGTCTGCAGGCGACGAGGATGTGAAGCAACCTCAATCGAGTGGATTGTGGACATAGGGGTTGTCGATGAGCTTGGAGGGGGTGGGAGGCATGAGGCGTCCAGTCTACGGCCAAAGATCGTTGCGAAGCAACAGTTTGGAGGTGCAGGATCCTCACTAGACCTGCTATAGGTGACATGCAATGGGATGATATCAAGGGAGCGGGCAGTGACAGAAAAATAAAGTAGTATCATGAAAGTAGGTTTGTCCCGTTCGAAACGGTGCTGTATTAATAAGTAGTAAGACAATATTAAGGAGAAACAAAGCGAGAGAAGAAGGTTGAGTTTAGGATTTTTCTCTTTGATATAGATTCCCCTTAAGCTTGAAATCAACTAGTTTTTTCCCTCAAAGTTTTCTTGAGATATGGAGCTATCATAGATTTCAAGCTTATTTAACAATTGTTAACCAGTAGTCAAACAGTTGTCAAGCAATAATTTGTTAGTCAATCAGTTAAAAATGGAGGAAGTTTTAGGAGCCCAACAATTGGAGATACATTCCATGGCTCAGCAATTTGCTTAGTATTTCCACAATTCCCAAGAGCAGTTCAAGATCATGCTGAAATAAATTCTTGATGTCAAGAATATAGCCTCCTAAACTCGAAGAAGGATCACGATGGATGGAGCACCATTTGACGCGGTATTAGGGACCAATTATCGAATATGGCAAATCCATGCAAACTCAATGTATCAGCTAGATGCTAAATTTTTCATGATAGAAGAAGCTCTTTGTCATTATTTCTTTTCACAGATGTGTGGGTGATGCGACTACGCATATGATCACTTGGATGTCCGAGCTCTTTGCTGGACAACGTGAGACAAAATGGTTAGTATTTTTATAAGCTACCGATATATTCTTTGCGGATCCAAACCTCCCACGACGCCAATACATGAAGCCCTTGAAGTACAAACAAGACAAAAGGATGTTCCGTGAATTTAAGACTGAGTGGACGCGCCTAGCTGCAGAGACAGGTAAAGCAATGCGCGACAAAATTGCCAAGTTGCCAATTTTAGAGGATGCTCTGCATCTATCTCTGAGGAAACTGGTGGTGGCTGCAACAATTAGAGTGACCACCACAGAGCAATTTTTCAATATTATCCATCCGATCGCCGATAAGAAAGAGCCAAAGAAATTATACGGTCGTTCATTTACAAGTATATCCAATATTTTAATTTAAGAAGTTGAGCCAATGGACTGGAAATCCATCGCGCAATGCATACAATCACGCCCTCAAAGATTGGATGTTGCACAGTACGTTGGCAAGTGCGCAAGATAGATAACACAGTCTGAAATTGTCCAAAGGTGAAAATTTGGTTTGTGCCTACGTTGCGGGGGTACCAGTCACCTAGTGGCAGGCTGTCCTCTCCTATCCGCCTATGGGCCCAAAGGAACATGCTTTCCAATTTTCCAAGTCATTACTTTCTCCTTGCCAATAGAATCAATTGAAGAAGACAAGAGAGAGTTGAGAAAAGAGTAGCTCTGACTGAAAACCGCCAGTCAGAGCAAGATGAAAAGGAAAGGAAAGAGCAATTGAAGTTTGGTCCGTTGATGTATATAGATGCAATAATTAATCAAGAACACAATGCAAAGGTGTTTGTTGACTCATGTTGCAACATCTATTGTGTGATCTCTCAAAAACTAGTCAAGTTTATCAACCTCTAGCATTTTGAAATAAAAAAGCAGTGCATCATAGGCTGGGATGGTCAACCCACCCAGCAAACCTTAGCAATAGTAGAATAGACCTCCAAGGATATGTCAAGAAAGTATAGCTATACAAAATACATGCACTACCAGATTTGGATATCATCTTTAGAAGTCGATGGTTATAATGGAAAAGAGTAGTGAAGGATATGGCAGGACAATAGATTTGTCTTTCAAATGGCATGGTGTTAAAGTCATTGAAATCCCCTTTAATGTCACCTATTTTAGCAGCTGGCATGCACATGACCATGAGGTGCCTCTAGCACAATAAGAAGGCAGTATTCTTCCTTAATTGATGTAGAAAAGGCACTCCAAAGCAAGACACCCAAAGATCTATCAAAGTTACCGCTGTTGTATGGCGTGAACTTCTATTTGAGAATACATTAGGTACCTAGTTGAGGAGAATTTACTTAAAACTTATTGGCTAAACTCCAATAAGTGATTTGTTCTTAATAAAAGGACAAATAATACAAAAATATTATAAAAGAGAAATTATATAGATAAACCATCTTGTATTCAAGTAGGTTTGTACAAAAAAGATTCAAATTTCCACAAAAATCCTTCAAAACTTTATTCACCTGCAAGGACTTATTTCTTCCTAATCTTTAGAATCCAATACTCTTGATTCAACTATCTAATTTCTATAAAACTTTCTTAAAAGTATAGATAATTTTCTTACATTTTACTATAAAAAAGAATAAACTATAAATTCATTTTTAATTGTCCAATATCTCAAAGATCCTAGCAGATGCTTAAAACCCTAGCTTAGAAATACCTGAGTACTATTTACCTTTTATCTCACAAATCCAAGATCCTAATGCCATAAACGTTTTGTACATAGTCTTGTAACATAAGTATATACACTCTTGAAAATTTTGAGCCAAAAATCTATCAAGTTGCTTAAGATATAGTTCAAAATATAACCACTAGTTAAGCGGGGTCACTTGCTACCCTTAGCTTACAAGTATTGACTTCAATTCCAAATATCTCCTTCATCCTAGCTTGGATTTTATCAAGTTATACATAAAAAGTGTAGTTAAAAAAGTGCTCTTTTTAATCCAAGTCGCCGATTGTCTATTGCTTTTTGTATGCGCGTGTTATACTTAAAAGAATAACAGTAGGTAGAATTTTAACACCCTAACTTTGAGCACCTATAACTCTTTCATAAAAAGTCCAAATTATACAAGATTTGCACCAAAACCATATCCAAAAATCCAAAATTGCTGATCCTAGCCTTTGATGTTTGACTCCTCTCAAAAAAAAACCCTAATCTCTAATAAATCCTTGTACAACCTCCTAAAAGCCCATTGGGCATGATTTTTGGCTAATAGGAATAGAGACTTCTATCATCCATCTCCATTCATCTACATAGATGGCCTAACTATCCCCTTTCATACTAAAAATCTCTTTCTAATCAATTTTCTAATCAATATAAGATATACATAATATGTGTTCTAAATATCAAATAAAAAAAGTAAATAAGATCTTAAGGATCACCAATATCTAATAAGGTGACTTAAGATATAAAAAAGTTATTATCAATATAAAATCAATTTCAAAAGTGACTACCCAAAAATAAATAAATAAATAAATAAAATAAAAAAATCCTATTAAATGGAATCCTTCTAAACTAACAACCGAATCACATCTTGTAATTAATAAAATCTACTATTATAGCTTTTATTTAAATACATAATAAGTTGTATATTAAATATATATGTACAATTTTTTCACATGGTAGCCAAATCACAACATGACACCGTTGTTGTACTATAATTATTTATAATATATAAAATATAATAAAAATATATAATATGTTCATAGATTCTAATATGTGTTAGAATGGTTTAAAAAGTAAATTAAAAGGAATTAGTGTAAGAACCTTTATTTTAGAATTTTATTGAGTTTGATTATGGTGTTTAAATTATATAGGACCTAAATGTTTAATATGAAGCCTTGAGAGACAATTGGAGTGCAAAGAAGAAGAATTAAACTACTAAGAGGCTTATTTGAAAGGATTAAGGCAAAGAATGGATGAATGAAGGTAAGGGGTGAAGCTCTTCATTCCTATTGGTCAATGGTCATGTCTAATAGGCTTTGAGGAGACTGCTTGCAACAAGAACAAGAGCTTTGGTGACTTTAAGGATGGAATTTGAAAATCAAAGACTAAGATTAAAAAGATTATTTTTTTTTATTATAATTTTGGTATGAGAATCAAGACATTTGAAATTTTTATGAGGGAGGAGTAGGTACTTGAAATTAAGCAGTACAAATTGTACCTATTGTCACTCTTTTGAAGATTGGAGAAGTTATTTAAAAGCTTCTAGAGATTGAGAGGTGCAATTGGAGAGGTGGTTTTAAGATCTACATTTAATAGGAAAGAATTACTACAATTGAAGTTCTGAAGAATGAGATATTGGGAGTCAAAGACAACAAATTGAATTCCAAGGCAATAAGTAGGTTGTTTTGTTGAAAGTGATGCGGTTTGCCATATCTTGAGCTTTCAGATGGATTTTTATCTAAATATTCTTAAGAAGGTATATTGTTATATTACAAAGCAATAAATCAAAATTTCATAGCATTTGAACTTTTAGTTTGTGAGATATGAAGGATTCAGTATACAAGTGTTTGTAAATAAGGGTTTGAAGCTATTGTTACAGTTTTTATGGTCATAATCTTATTCATGAGTCTTCTTGAGTCCTAAAATTATTTAATTATAATATTGGAGTCTATCAAGATCAAAGAACTTAGCTTAGACTATATTATGATAAGACTTATCTATGAAATAATCAAAACAAAGAAAAAAATAAAAAAAATAAACAATAAAAAATAAAATAAAATAAAGATTTGACTTTTTTTCAAGACAAGATAAAAGTAGCTATACCAACCAATAAGAGAATATAATAAGCAATGTGAGAACTTACTTCATTTGTAAAAAATCGGATCACTTTATACAAAATTATTATAAGGTCAAAAATATATATATATATATATATATATAGAGAGAGAGAAAAAAAAAAAATTCTATTAATATATGTGATAAATATAAAGAAAAAAATTATATATTTATAGCAAAAAAAGACATCTCTATAGCTACCATGTTTGTATGGATCATTGATTTGGGTTGCACCAAGCACATGACTCCATATAAGTATTCATTTGATACTTATTAAAAGATTTCAGCAACAAAAATTTAATTAGGAGACTATGGTATGATTGAAGCTATTGGAATAGGCTCTAATATAGTGGAGATTGTTGTAAAGGCCAAACCAAAAGGATCACATTGAAGAAAATCTTATATATGTCCAAGATGAAGAAAAATCTCCTTTCAATGAGCAAACTTGTTTCACATGGTTGTATGGTGCAATTTAACATAAATAGATGTTTTTTCAAGACATTGGATAGAGATGATGTTTTCAAGGACTTTAGAGATAGCAACATCTACTTCATCAATTATAAGAAAGTCAATGGAATTAAAGTAGTGGTATTTGCTGAGTTTTCATAACATCAAGATAAGTTTGGCATTTGGCATCAATATCTTAGTCATTTGAATGCCAAAAGTATGAAGGAGCTTCAATCCATTGTAAATAGCTTAGATCTTAGTCAATTAAGCAATAATGCTATACCTCTTATTTGTGAAGGATGTATACAAGGCAAACAATAAAGAGTCTTATTTTCAAATAGAATTATAATACATACAAGCAAGTTGTTAGAGATTATGCATTCAAATATTTATAGACCTATAAAAATACCATCAATAGAAGGAGCAAGATACTTTGTCACATCTATTGATGATTTCTTAAAGAAGATATGGATTCTCATCTTTAAAGCCAAGAGTAAATATTTTTTAAGATTTAAGGAGTTTAAGGCACTTATAGAAAAGTAATGAGAGTGCAAGATCAAGGTATTACACACAGACAATAGAAATAAGTATTTATCAAAGTATTTTCATTATTTCTTGAAGATTCAAGATATTATAAAATAAACCCTTACTCCTTACATTCTACAATGAATTAGAATTGTTGAGAGATCAAATTGAATCATTATGAAAATTGTAAAAAATATATTTCATATTCATAACTTGAACATGAATTTTAGATAGAAGCTAAGGTGAATATAGTATATATAAAAAATAGGTATCTTACAAGTGTATTCACATCAATATTTCTATAAGAAGCTTGTAGTGGGAAGAAATCTTGTATTTCAGACATAAGGACTATTAAATACATTACTTATGTAAAAATATTAAATTGTATGAGGTTCAAATTCAATACGAAAGATAAAAATATATATATTTTTTAGATATTGTGAAGATACCAAAGCATATAGACTAATATATTTGAATACCAAAAATATCATCAAAAATTATAATATTAAATTTTTGAAATATAATAGTATTTGTGAATAGTTAGAAATGTGTCAGGGATGCAAGATAGCAAGTTAGCAAAGAATTAAGGAGAAGAATTCAAAACCAGAATAACTTCAAGAACGAAGAACAGGATAGACAAGAACAAGAACTAGATCAAGAATAAGAAACTGGATTAATATCAAGAACAAAACAACACTCTAGATTACTCCAAGACTTATGTTGGCAAGACTGAGGTGCTCCTCAGTCTTGTCTCTTATTTATATTATGAGGCCTTATGTCCTATTGGACCTTCTAAGAATATCTTAGAACATTCTAGAAGCTTGCGGAAGATTCCAAAAGACTCTAAAAAGTCTACAAGAGGTCTTTGAAGGTTGAAGAAGATTCTAGAGGATCCTAAGAATATCTTAGAATATTCTAGAAGTTAGAAGAAGATTCTGAAAGACTCTAAAAAGTCTACGAGAGGTCCTGGAAGGTTGAAGAGGATTCTAGAAGATTTTCAAAGACTAAAGAAGATTTTAGAAGATTCTAGAAAGCTATAGAAGGTTCTAGAAGACTCCAAAAAATTCTAGTAGTAGCTTAAAGTATGTTCGTGTTATCACCTTCCTTTCTAGTGATGAATTTCACAAGAAGCCAAAGCAATTTGATGATCAAATGACATGCGTCAAAATATTAGAATTTAGCGGAGTAGAGAAGCAACATATTCCATCTTTTATTTGTTGGTTATCGGTTAAACAGGATTCTTGAGATGGCATTGATGACCTCCAAATATAACCTATATTAGGCAAACATCCCATCCAAGAATTTGCTCTTTGTTGCGACCTTCAAAACATCTTTCGAACATAATTTCTAATCCACCTAGAGTCACTCTTCCAACTTCAAGGAATATTACCAAAGCTCGGGCATTTGAATCAAGATTTTTGTGATGAGGCCATATCTCCAAAGACTCCAAGCGTTGTCATACTGTATTTACATGCAGTGTGTAAAAATATTATATATCTTGTATCTATTGTTATTATATGTGTGAATGCTAGAGATTATTTTAGAAGATATTATAAGAAGAGGATTTATTTTAGCCACTCAATTAATAAATTAAGATGGCTATTTTTTTTATTCCTACCTTACTTATATCCTTAAATAGATTTTTTTATAATTAAAAAAAAAATAAAGGTTGTTTTACCTTTCTTGTTGACTTTTGAGGTAGAATGGACCTTGTGAGGGATAAGAAAGAAGACCATGGGGTGAATAGGGCCTGTCCAATAGGATTTGGCTGCCCATGTGGGCGTATCATAGATTGCTATGGAAAGAAAGAAGGATATATTCCTCTTGCTGGACCTAGGATTTGAAAGTTTTTGACTAGTGAACTTTGGAGAGAGACAGCTTCGAGGAGATAAAAGCATTTGTAATAAAAATTAAGATGTGTATTTTTTTTACTGTGAGGATTTTAGAACCTATTCATTTGCATGTATTGGAGTTGTGAGCAAAAAGTTATGTTTGTTTTAGTAGAGTGAGGTCTGCTGCTATCAAAAACAGATGGTAGAAACTTTGATCTGCCACTGCAAGTTTGATTTCAAGTCTTTCATAGTGAAATTTATTGAAAGTGTGGGAAATCATGCTAGCTTTTCATCAAGCTATTTCTTGTAGCATTTGGAGTTGGAAAGAAAAGTTGTGAGCTTGAGAGTGGAAAAGGGTCTGCTGCCACCCGATGAAGAGGGGCAAAGACTTTGTTCAACCACCCAAGTCGGACAATCTCTTCAATGATTTTCATAATTTAGATGCTTATAGTAGCTTGTATAAGCTTTCTATGAAAACAAAAATCAATACCTTTGAAGCTTTTATAAAAGTTTTATGAGCCGTGAAGTGTCAAGAAGGCAAATTGTTACTAAGGTTTGAAGAGTAGAATCAACTAGCTATAAAATCTGAAGTTTGAGAGTCATATAAGCAAAATTCTAAGAGAAGTCAAATGATAGAGTGAATTTTCTAAAAAGCTATTGCATGCCTAATTTGGAGAAGGGAAGTAATCACAATGAAGGCTGAAGTGAAGAGTAGCTTTGCTGCCTTTGTATTTGCTGGGAAATTTTAGTGCCTATTTCTTATAGCCATAACTTTTAAATGGTAAGACATCTATTTGTGAAATTTTGATATATTTTATAATGGATTATTAGCTTTCAATTGGCTATAATCACTCTTGATTTGAACTTTGGATGGATTTTTAGTGATTTATTTAATTTTAATTTATTATATGACTTGTATTCTTCATATGCGGTTGTATTTTGAGGTATACTTGAGTATATACACACTTTGCTTATACTTATTATACAAGTATATATACTTGTATTTATATCAAGTATTTGTATAATTATTATATCAAGGATTATACACTATTTTATATAAGTATTTGTATAAGTATTATATCAAGGATTATATTCTATTTTGTACAAGGATTATATTCTATTTTTATACAAATATTAATCAAAGGTTTATACTTTATATTTGTATAAGTTTTGTATAAGTATAATTCAAGTATAATTTGGAAGCTTGAACAAATATTGTGCAAGTATATAAGATACTTGCACTGTTGTGGAAAATAGATAATAGTAGAATAAGTTGCTAATGGTCAAAGGGTTGACTCTTGGGATGTGGAAGGACTATCCTATGGATAAGTCACAAGAACAATAGCCTCGAGAATAGGTAAGAGCATATAGAATATGCTAAAAGATATCTTGATGGTAGGTGAGATGTAAAAGGATGTCTTAATGGTAGGTTGGATGAATGTAAGAGAGAATGGATGGAAGTTGTCTATTAGGGCAGCAACCTATAAGTAAAGGGTGTTGGAAGTGAGAGTTAATCTCATTCCACACTTCTCTTTGTGTGCAACCTTGCTGATGCTAAGTGTTGTGGCTTCTAACTTCTAGTTCTTTAATATGCACAACTTCTTCTCATATACCCTGCTAGTTCTAGTGGTCTAGGAACCCGGTGTTTTCCTAAGGCAAATTCTCTCTATCCAACAGCGTGGTCTTACTTGACATTCTCGTGTTGTGATTTGACTACTATGTGAAAAAATTATACATGTATATTTAATATATAATTTACTACTTAGCTAAAAAAAAGCCATATTAGTAGAATTTTATTGGTTATAGGTTGTAATTAGGTTGCTAATTTAGAAGAGATCTATTGAAAGGATTATAATAAAGGTTTATATAACCTTTTCTTTTTTTTTAGTAGTGACTTTTATATTGATAATAACTTGTATATATCTTAAGTCACCTATGTTAGATATTAGTGATCCTTAAAATCTTATTTGCTTCTTTTATTTGATGCTTAAAGCACCAAGTATATAAATCTTATAAGAAGAAGGGGTAGAAAAGGGTTTTTAGTATAAAAAGGATAGTTTGGCCATCCATGTAGATGAATAGAGGTGGATGATAGAAATCTCTATTGTAATTGGCCAAAAATCATGCCCAATGGGCTTCAAGGAGGCTGCCCGAGGGTTTATTAGGACTTAGGATTTGTTTTTAGAGAGAAGTAGAACATCAAAGCCTAGGATCATAAGGTTTAGATTTTTGGATCTGGTTTAGGTGCAAATTTTGTTTGGTTTGCACTTTTTATGAAGAAGTTAAAGGCGCCCAAAGTTAAGGAGTTGATTTTGGATCTACTATCATTTTTTTGAGTATAACTCGCCCATACAAAAAGGAATCAAGGATCGCGACTAATGTTGGAGAGAGCACTTTCACGGTTACACTTTTTACATATGGCTTGATAAGATTCAAGCTGGGGTGAGGAGATATTGGGAGTTGAAGTCAGTGCTTACAAACTTAAGGACAGTAAGTGACCCACTTACATAGTGGTTACATTTTGAGCTACATCTTATGCAATTTGATAGATTTTTAGCTCAAAATTTTCATATTTCAAGGAGGGCAGGGTAAGACTCACAGGGTCTGATGAATCTTTGAGGACCAACTTTGGCAAAGGAGGCATGAAGAAGCTGGTAGAAGAGCAGGCATATAAAACTAGTGCCATATATGAGAAGAAAGCAGAGTCTTATTCTATTACGGTTGAACAGAAAATAATTAAGGCTATTTTTTCACCAGCTACAGAGGCCATGATCAGGGGAGCTGAAGCTATCATGAAGATGACTAGATGGAATGATCCAGTTGACGCTATTAGCATCAAAGCATTTTTAGGTGGAAACCAACAGAGTGATGGTGTGCATGATGCTGCGGTTGAAGAGAAGAGAGGTAGAGCTGTTCAAGAGGAGGATGTTGGAGAACCTGCAATCAAGAAGAGATCTCCACAAAATAAAGAAACTTTTCCAGAGCAAAAATCGGAGAAGGTGTCTCCTTCTACTTGTCCTAGTGATTCACCACCACCAAAAGAGTGGTGGGAGAAAGAAAAAGAGCAAGAGAAGGATGGCACATATAAAATCAAAGGTAAAAATCTTGCCTACAAGCTTCAATCTGATATTGAAACATCCACAGATATGAAGAGTATCTTGGAAGAAAAGATTTTGGATGCTAAGATTGAATTCACTCTAAAAGAAACTCTTGGTATAGCCAAGAGAGATTTCCATGAGTTAATCATTGATGTAATAAAAAGAAAGAGGCAAATGACAGTTGAAGCTATCATGGTAGAAGCAATGGATACTCATGTGACTAAGGATGAGGAAGAGGAGATAGGACAGGTTTTTGTACAGACTGCATTACCAGAGTTTGGAAGCAAGGGTGATATGGAGAATAGACTTCAGATCAATCATGCAAAGGATATAGAAGGGCATCAAACAAATGACATACTTATGGAATCTGGCAAAAAAAAGAAGATTACACAAGAAGCACATGTCATTAGCTTCTCAAAAGAAGATGGCATCAATAGAGAAAGATTATTAGAACTTTGCATCCAACAGTTGAGAAGGTTACCTGAGGACTTGCAGATTGCAACTGAAAGATTAAAGGTAGCAAGACTAGCAAACAAGGAGAGGTTTGATAGGAGCCACAGGCTAAGACCTAAGCCTATTCAAATTAAAAATTGGGTTCTTATCTATGATAGCAGCTTAGAGCATCAACATAATACTGTAAAGAAATTTACAAAGAAATGGTTTGCGCCATATGTAGTGTTTAAAGTTAATGATAATGCTACGTATTCCTTACGAGAGCTAGATGGAGCTGTTATCAGAATTCCAGTAGCTGGATAGAGGGTGAAAGCTTTCAAGAGAAGAGATGGACGATTTGAAGTAGAGAATCTTAAAGAATTTCTACCTCAATACTTGGGCCAAGAGCAGGAGGTTGATGAACTTATAAGTGATTAAGAGCAATATATATAACATAAAAAGGGATGTTAAAAGTGGCACATATTAGAGGATGTGCAGGTTTAGAGGGGGTGGATGTCGTACTATAATTACTTACAGTATGTAAAAATTAGTTAAAATATATTATATGATTATGAATCTAGATGTGTGTTAGAATGGTTAGTAAGTTAAACTAAAAATGGTTGATAGAAGAAACTTTATTTTATTTTACTTATTTTAGTTATGGTATTTAAAAATTATAAGATCTAAATGTTTAGTATGAAGCCTTGAGAGAAGGTGGGGACTTAAGGATGAAAATTTAAGCTAATAAGAGGCTAATTGGGAGGAATGAAATCAAGCCATGGTCGGATGAAGGCAAGGAATAGGGAACTTCATCCCTATTGGTCGAATACCATGCCCAACGGACTTTGAAGAGGCTGCCTGCGACCTTAACAGGAGGTTTTCGCAACTTCAAAAGGGGGATTTGAGGAGGAAGAATTGAGCAAGTTAGGGTTTTTGAATATGGTCATTTTGAATATAATGTCATGCCATTTGGTCTTACCAATGCTTCGACGGTTTTTCAACACATGATGAACGATATTTTTTGAGAATATCTAGACGATTTTGTTGTTATTTATTTAGATGATATCTTGATATTTTCTAAGAATAAAGAAAAGCATAAGAAGCACGTTCATTTGGTACTCGAAAAACTATGTGAGCGAGGATTCTACGCCAAGTTGGAGAAGTGCTTCTTTCACCAAACTGAGATGGAGTTTTTAGGATTTGTTGCGACTATAGAAGGCTTGAAGATGGATCCCAAGAAGGTAGAAGCAACTGTGTCCTGAGAAGTTCCAAAGACGGTTAGAGATGTACAATGTTTTCTCAGCTTTGCTAATTTCTATCGGATCTTCATCAAGAATTATTCTCAAGTTGCTGCTCCACTCACTCGATTAACATATAAAGATAAGCTGAAATGGGGACCTCTAGCAGAAAAAACATTTCAAAATCTTAAAACGGCATTTACTACGGTTCCAATCTTGATACACCCAAACTTTGCAAAGGCTTTCTATTTGGAAACCAATGCTTCGGATTTTGCTTTAGAAGCCGTACTTTCACAGATGGGCATCGACAATAAACTTCATCCGGTTGCATTCTATTCACGAAAGTTTTTTGCGGCTGAGATCAACTACGAGATTCATGATAAGGAACTCCTTGCTATAGTGGATTCTTTCCAAGAGTGGCGTCACTTTCTCGAAGGAGCTGCGCATCCGGTGACCATATATACGGATCACAAGAATCTGAAATATTTCATGTCTGCTCGGATTTTAAATTGTCGTCAAGCTCAATGGAATATGTCGCTATCTAGATTTGACTTCGTTATTATTTATCAGTCTGGAAAGCAGCAAGGACTATCCGATGCCTTATCAAGAAGATCATATCTTGCGCCGAAGATTGGAGAAGCAGCGCTTGATCAAAAGTGTACGATATTATTAAAGCCAGAGTAATTTAGGATTTGTGTTGGTGTGGTGCCAATTGATGTTGACTTCCTCAATCAGGTACGTGTTGCAACCATTGAAGATTCAATAGTCCTTGATATTAAGCAGCGTATCAATGATGATAAGTTCAAGGTTGAAGGAGATCTCTTATACTTTGAGTAGCGACTGTATTTTCCAAAAGGGCAAGCACGACTTCGAATCCTTCAATCTCGTCATGACTTTCAAACTGCGGGACATTTCGGATTCAACAAAATCTTGGAAACCATTTCTCGAGATTTTTGGTGGCCCCAAATGTGGAAGGATGTGAAGGATTTTGTCCTCTCTTGTGACATTTGTTCAAGATCCAAGAACCCTTGACATCGCTCTTATAGACTTCTACAGCCATTGGCCATTTTGTGTCATCCATGGTCTTCAATTTCCATGGACTTTATTACAGATCTGCCGCCATCGAATTCATTTGACAGCATCTTTGTTGTGATGGATTGACTTATGAAAATGACACATTTTATCCCTTGCAAGAAGACATCGTCAAGCAAAGATACAATTAGGCTCTTCCTTAATAATGTGTATCGATATCATGGTCTATCAGATGATATCATGTCAGATCGAGGAACCCAATTTGTATCAAAGTTTTGGAAATCTTTTTTTAAGATATTGAAGGTAGACATCAAGCTTTCTTTGGCATTCCATCCTCAAACTGACGGCCAAACGGAACGGGTGAATCAAGTTTTGGAACAGTATTTACGATGCAGCATCAACTATCAGGAAGATGATTGGACTGCATATCTATCGCTAGCCAAGTTTGCATATAACAACACCCTTCATGGATCAACTCAAAAAACACCATTCTTTTCCAACTATGGGTACCATCCGAAGCTTGATCTATTGAGTCTGTCAATGAATAACAACCCAGCAGTTGAAGGATTGGTGCACCAGCTATCGGAGCTTCAAATCACATTGAAGCTTCAATTGCAAATTGCCCAAGAGTCTTACACAGCATTTGCGGATAAATTTCGGAATTAGGCACCTAATTTCAAGATTGGAGATAAAATATGGTTGCTTCAACGGAATATTAAGACCAAGTGCCCACGTGATAAGTTGGACTACCGGAGATTGGGACCATTTGTTATCCAAAAGCAGATCAATCCTGTGGCGTACCGCTTAGAGTTACCAGCTGCTATGAAGGTATATCCTATCTTTTATGTTTTTCTATTAGAGCCTTATCGAGAATCATCTTTTCCTGGAAGAGTGCAATGTCCACCATCTAGTATAGAAATTGAAAACAATGATGAATATGAGGTGGAAAAGATACTAGATTCATGGCGAAGATGGAATAAATTAGAGTACTTTGTGCATTAGAGTGATTACAATATTAATGAAAGAACATGGGAACCAGCCAAAAATCTTGCCAATGCATCTCAAAAGATACTGGAATTCTATCGACGATATCTTAATAAACCAAAAACTAGTCATTAACAAAGCGTGAAGATGAAGCCTTCTCTGGAGAAATGAATAGAAAAAAAATCCAAGTCTCATCAAAACATAACTTGATGTATTTCATAGTATCAAGATATCTAATATCAAGATGTATTTAGATATGGCTAGTGAGAATGTAGATACTGTACTAGTGGTACCATCTCAACTGAGTAGTTCATGACGTCAACCTCGAGACAAAGAATTAGAAGAGCTAAGAAGACATCGAAAAATACCAAGCAGCAAGTCACTTGTAATTGTCTTTGAAGTTGAACCAGCTCATGCAAGTAGTGGCGAAGCGATATTTTCAGGTCGTTTCTACAATAAAGATACAGAAGTTCAAGCATGGTCTCAAGTGGAAGGTATTGGTCATTATCGGTGGCTATAAGGACCCAAAATCATCTACCTCGTGAACGACACTTGGAGTATATTGCAGAGACTATGCGACAAATTTTTGATTTCCTACGTTTATGAGTATACATCTCAAATGGCTTCTCGGAGACCTCGAAGCTAGAGGAGGAGGTGATGTCAAGGACATGCTTGTTAGATACCTTCTAGAACATTCTAGAAGTTTCTTAGAACTTTCTAGAACCTTCTAGAGCCTTCTAATATCTTTTAGTGTCAAGGACATACTTGTTAGAACCTTCTAGAACATTCTAGTAGTCTCCTAGAACTTTCCAGAAGTTTCTTAGAACTTTCTAGAACCTTCTAAAGCCTTCTAATATCTTTTAGTGTCAAGGACATACTTGTTAGAACCTTCTAGAACATTCTAGTAGTTTCCTAGAACTCTCTAAAACCTTCCAGAGCCTTCTAATATCTTCCTAGTTAATAGAAGTTGCTTGAGAAGCGTCCTAAGTAGTAGTATATATTGGAGTCGAGGCTGAAGAGTTCTTCAGTCTTGACAACACATCTCTTGGAGCTCTAGCTCACCTCTCTGGTATTGTTTTTGTACTCATCTAATTTAATCCAGTTCCTGCCAATTCTTCTTGAACTTCTTCTTTACACTTCAAGTCTATATTCTGTATTCGTGACACAAAATTGTCTAGATATTCTCAAAAAATATCATTCATCATGTGTTGAAAAATCGTCGGAGCATTGGTAAGACCAAATGGTATGACATTATATTCAAAATGACCATACCTTGTACGAAAAGTTGTCTTCCATTCGTCTCCTTCTTTGATTTGCACAAGGTCATAATTTCTCCTCAATCAATCTTCAGATGTGACTTTGCATCACCCGTTGCTTCGTAAGACTAAAGATCAACAAAGCGTAATGGATAGCGATTCTTCTTTGTCACCTCGTTGAGACCTCGATATATTCAATGCGACATCCGTAGTGAGCCCATCCTTCTTCTTCTTCACAACAACATTGGTGCCCCAACCGACATTTTTGAACGAAACAAAAGCTTCTTAGCTGTGCTCACATCAACGAGCTTCCGCAACTCAGCCAACTCTGTCTGCGATAGGTTGTAGATTGGGCCAAAAGGTGGTTGTGCTCTTTCTTGCAATTCTATGGCACAATCATATGGTCGATGTTCTGGTAGCATGTCAGCATTCTTCTTTTGGAACACGTCTTTAAAATCCTTGTATTGTTCCGGTATTCCTACTGTTGAAATCTGCTCTACACTAGTTGGAGCCGCATAAATGACCAATGGTGTGCCTACCTTGCATGATCTTACAAACGTTCTTGCTCCAATGAATAAGGATTTTTTGGTTTGGGGTCTTCTTCCAAGCTTGTCTTCAGGTTGTTCTAAGGAAAATGTTATCCTTCGTAACCTCCAATCTACGGATGGATTATATTTTTCCAACCAAGAAAGACCAAGAATAATAGGATTTGACGGGGTGCTAATAATGTTGAAAACAATATAACTACTGTGGTCTTTAAACGTCACTTCTATAGGTTCTGATTCATGGGTGACACTACCAGATAATAAAGGTCGTCCATCTATTACTTCTACGTGAACAGGTTTGAATTTTTGTACTAGGGGAATTTTGTGACGCTTAGCAAATTCTTGGTCTAAGAAACAAGCAGATGCTCCTGAATCTAATAAGGCTAAGGTTTTTAGTTTTTCAAGACCAAAAGACAAAGGAATTGTAAAACAACGGGCAGGTTGAGTAAAAAGAGAGGAACCTGGTTTTGATTTGTCCAGCCGCACGATTCCTATTGTGGCTAGGCATCCTCGTTTTCCTGAACAAACGCACCTCTATTCTTGATGCTGCGTCCATTTTGCTTCTTCGGACAATTTCCAACTCTATGGCCTTCTCCATCGCAATAAAAGCACAAAGCTTTTTCCATATGCTGCTTCTTTTCTTTTGGAGTAAGGGATTTGATACGTACCGCATCAATCTGCATGTCCTCTGTCTCTGCTTGTGAATTTAGGCTACTTGCTAATATAATTGTGCCGCGATGACTGATATATTGTCTGGAACGTTGGTCTTGGCGACGTTAAAATAGGTAGTTATCGCACTTTACAGCTTTGCTAATGGCTTCGTTGAGCATTCGTGGATCATGAAGAGATAATAGCAAATCCTTCACATCATCCCTTAGACTCCAATAGAATTGGCTCATCAATGCTTCTTCATCCCAATTGATGTCGCATGCCAATTGCCTGAAATCCGATGCATAGACTGATGTAGAGCGAGTCCCTTGTCGTAGTGATCAAATTTTTGTTGTAGCCCACCGAGCCTTGTCATGCTCGCCAAATGCTTCTGCAAATGCCTCCAAAAAAGTCTCAAAGTTGTTCAAAATTGGTGATCATTTTTCAAATAGAGGAGCAAATCACGATAGAGCTTGTCCCGTAAGCAAAGTTCCAACCAATCCAACGTGTGATTCCTCCGTCGGATAATGTTCGGGCTGTAGAGCTGTTATTAACTTGATTTGATTGATGAAACCTCGAAACTTGGAGCGTTGTCGTGATGAAAGTCCGCTTCAGGTAGACGCAAGGTCCCTCTTTACAATCAAGTTGGATCCAATATGCACAAACTTTTTTAAACTTTTCTTTTATAGCCACAAAACCATGTGTATAATAAATCAACAAACTAGAAGCTTGGAAATTTATAAATCAAAATCCAGCCGTTTATATAAGTTCAAATTTTGGAAACATAGAGTTCACTTCTCTGATCTTTGTCACATAAATTTTGAGCCGTGAATTCATTGTTGATCAGTAGATATCACCAATCCTTGGCAGATACTTTTAGAAGTCAAATCTCAACCCGAAACTTGAAAATTCATAATTGAAGATCCAGCCGTTCAAATAAGCTCAAAATTTGGGAAAACATATTTCATACCTCTGACTATTGTCACATAATTTTTGAGCTGTGAAATCATTGTCGATCAATAGATAACACCAAATCCTTGGCAGATACTTTTAGAAGTCAAATCTCAACCCGAAACTTGAAAATTCATAATTGAAGATCCAACCGTTCAAATAAGCTCAAAATTTGGAAAAACATATTTCATATCTTTGAATATTTTCACATAATTTTTAAGCTATGAAATCATTGTCGATCAATAGATAACACCAAATCCTTGGCAAATACTTTTAAAAGTCAAATCTCAACCCGAAACTTGAAAATTCATAATTGAAGATCCAGCCGTTCAAATAAGCTCAAAATTTGGAAAAACATAACTCATACCTTTGATCCTCATCACATAAATTTTGAGCTATGAATTCATTGCCAATCGTTAGATATCACCAAAATCTTGGGAGATACTTTTAAAAGTCAAAATCCTAGGCACCCAAGAACAAATTTGCCATTACTCCCTAATCAAAGTCTCAATTGATATGAGATTTTAGACATAGACTCTTTATAGTATAAGTAATATGTACACAAAAAATGAGCTTCAAATTCTTCTTGAAACTCAAGTTCTAGCTTAAAGCAAATCCTTCTATTTATCTAACTTCTTCAAAACCCCAGTTTAGTTTGCTGGGTTTAACTAGCCATATCTCACTCAATCTGAACTCATTTCTATCAATTCTTGGACGTAAAATGTGTAGCTTGAAGTCTAGTTTCTAACCCAACTTTTGGATTTCTTGCTAGTATCTTAAAACTTCTAATACACCCTGAAAAGTGACAGTAGGTGTCATATTAGTAGTCTAAGTTCAAACAAGCATATCTCTCTTATTTGAGCTCCGAATCCTGCGTTTCTACCACCTAAACTCATGCCAAGAAGACGCTCTCTCTGAATACCTCTCTGCATTTGCCAAAAAACCCCGTCTTCTTCTCCTCCGAGCTCGTCAAAGAAGTCGTAGCCAA
Source organism: Physcomitrellopsis africana (assembly GCA_036785485.1). Taxonomy (NCBI): domain Eukaryota; kingdom Viridiplantae; phylum Streptophyta; class Bryopsida; order Funariales; family Funariaceae; genus Physcomitrellopsis; species Physcomitrellopsis africana. Next base: position 197,058 of record JAWRVF010000551.1, read on the forward strand.
GGTCTTTAAAGTCCAAGTCAACAATTAATAGTTTAAAGTTATAAAAACCCCAAATCTAATCCTCCAAGTCAGCACTATTAATGGTAGCCGACTATTGACATCCAAATCTACTATTTATCCTTGGTAAAATCCTAAATTCAACCTCAAAGTCAAAACTCCTTATATCTACAAATATAATCCTGAATCTACTAAAATCTAAGATTGGAAAAAAGATAAAAGAAATAAAAGAAAGTTTCAAGGCTAAATCAAAGTTAAAGTTAAGATTAAAGATAAGGTAAAATTTTAACCAAAGAAAAAGAAAGAAAGTGAGAAATTTTTCCTAAACTATATAAAAACTTAGATTGGTAAGAAGAAAGAAAGAACTTAATAAAATTTTGAAGAAAAGATAGTTAAGTTAGGTTTCTATATATGGATGTATTTACTTCACGACAGCATGTGCCATCAAACTTATCTGGAAGACTAATTGGAGGTTCCTTTTGTTGTGGAAGTAATAATTCTCTTTGAACCACAGATAAAGCTACTTCTTTTGGTGCAGAAGCTCGAGGTTGATAAAGCCCAGATTGTGCTATTCCGGATGCTCCATTATTATGAAGTCCCGCAAAGACTCCTTCCATCATCGTAGTTCTCTGTGATAACGTAGCAAGAGCATTCATAACGGCATCCATCTTGGACTCCAAACTTTCACTCATATTAATATCTTGACCTCCAACCATTCTAAAAGAAAGAAAGTAATTGTGTCTACAAGGAAGAAATATTGGTTTAGAAGAGGGTATTCCACAACCTCTAAAACGCCTTAAGACCTTCAAGAAGAGAAGTAATCCACTCTTTCCAAAAAGAATAAGACTCCAATATTATGACAAAAAAGATATCAGTTTATAGGAGGGTAATCCACAACCTTTAAAATATTAATGTATTTTTAAGAAGAGGGATAATTCACACTCCAACCAGAAGGAACTAGCTCTGATATCCAAGGTGAGAGTAGTCTCGACAAACTGTCACGGACACAGAATATAGATTTGAAGTCTAAAGAAGAAGTTCAAGAATAACTGGCAAGAACTAGATTAATATCACGGACACAGAATATAGACTTGAAGTCTAAACAAGAAATTCAGGAAGAACTGGCAGGAATCGGATTATTCAGAGTAGTACAAAAACAACACCAGAGAGGTGAACTAGAGCTCCAAGAGATGTGTTGTCGAGACTGAAGAACTTTTCAACCTCGACTCCAATATATACTCCTATCTAGGAAGCTTCTTAAGTAGCTTCTTCCAACTAGGAAGATATTAGAAGGCTCTGGAAGGTTCTAGAGAGTTCTAGAAAACTTCTAGAATGTTCTAGAAGGTTCTAACAAGTATGTCCTTGACATCTAGCAAGATCTTTTGTATTCTAAGAAATTACAAGTATAGATCTTGTTGTGGCTCTCTTCTTTTTATATTGGTCTTTTGTTGTTGATAAGAAGCGTCATTTAGAAGCCAAGAGATGTTACTGTCTACAAAATCTTCAATGATCATTAAATCTAGATTTTTTAGGATATTATTAATGGAATTGGCGAACCTTCTTAGATGCATTCTTAAGGTTATCTGAGGGTTTCCATGTTCTTTCGCTAACTCCATAGCCCTTCCAATAAATGAAATAATCCAATCGTCCATGTCTTATACATGAATCTAATATTTCATCCACTTTGTATTCAATCTCTTGATTGACTTCAATTGGAACTAGTGGTGGAATAGTTCTTCTAGCAATACGTGATTTATAATAGGTTTTTAAAAGCAAGATATGAAAGACTAGATGAATGTGCATGCTACTTAGTAATTTGAGACAAAAACTTACTGAATTTATTTGGTGTAGAATTATAAAAGGTTCAAGTCTTTGATAGTCTAATTTTTGTGATGGTCAATTTATTTGTATATTTTGTCGAAGTAACCAGACACAATCTCCTAGTTTGTAATTTGCTTGGTTCTTGCGATAAAAGTATGCATAGTCTTTATATCAATCTTGTTCTATTTATAATTAGAATTTCAATTCTTCATGGATGGTTTTTAAATAGGTAGCTTGACTTTCTACAGTAGAGCTTGCCACATCTTCAATTTGGAATGGAACTGATCTAAGGTGGTATCCATAATTTGAGAAGAATAGAGTTTGCTTTATTGAAGAATGTTTGAAATTATTATATGCAATCTCAATCAATGGTAGAAAGTCCGTCCAATCATCTTATTGATAATTTATACAACAAAAATATTGTTCCAAGATGTGATTTACTTGTTCTGTTCGACCATCAATTTGAGGATGATAAGCGGATGAGAGGTTGATCTTGACTTTTAAAAGCCAAAATAGTCCTCTCTAAAAGTTTGATACAAATTGCGGTCCTTGATCTAAAATAATGTCAATTGAAAGGCCATGTATTTGATAAATATTATCAATAAAAAATTTGGCTATTTCCTCCTTGGAAATAGTCTTGTTGCACGGGATAAAATATGCCATCTTGATAAGATGATCTACCACCACAAAAATTGAATCTTTTCTATTCGAAATTGAGAGGTCTATAATGAAATCCATAGATAACGATTGCCATGGACTCTTAAGAAGTAGAAGGGATTGCAGAAGTCCATATGGTTGGTATCTTAGAATCTTTGTTTGCGCACAAATTTTGTATGATTGGATGAATTCTTTTACCAATTTCTACATTTGGAGCCACCAATAGTCTCTTAATATCAATTCCAAGGTCTTATTGAAGCCAAAGTATCCAGCTGTTGGAAGATCATGTTGAACTTAAAGAATTTGAAATCTTGTAGGTTTTGGAAGAATATATAGGAAATTCTATAAGTATAATAATCTATCTTCTAATTTGAAATTATTATTTTCTTCCACATGTGTATTTTTTAAATATTGTTGGATGTTCTTTATAAATGGATTTGTCTTCATTGTTTTTTGGATTTCCATCTTAAGAGTTGTATCTGTATAGGTAGATATTGTCAATGTTTTTAATTGCAAATTGGACGGCTTCAATATGATAGATTTTTGTTGATTCAATACAATGTCTCTTATTCTTGGTACAAAATATGATTGTTGAGAAAGGGCATCTGATTTTCTTTAAAAAAATTTCAGATGATATGTAATTACAAAATCAAATTAAGATAATGATATGCTCTATTGTACTTGTCGACGATTTAGAACTCGAGCACTCATAAAATATTCCAAATTTTTGTGGGCGATATATACCATGATCTTGTATTGAGCCCCTTCCAACAAGTGGCGCCATTCTTCAAAAGCATCAACAATTGCCAATAATTCTTTGTCATGGATCTCATAATTAATCTCTGTAATTGAAAATTTTTTAAAGCAGAATGCTACTAGATGTAATTGACCATCATCATGAATTTGAGAGAATATAGATCCCAATGCATTCGTTTCCAAAATAAATGGTTTTGTTGGATCTGCATGGACAAATATAAGAGCAGAAGTGAAAGATTTTTTTACCTTCTTAAATGCTTCTTCAGCCTTATCATCCCAAATAAATTTTTCCTTCCTTGTGAATCACGTAAATGGAGCCGCAATCTTTGAATAATCTTTGATGAAGATTTTGTAGAAATTTACAAATCCTAAGAAACATTCTACATCTCTAATTGATGACGGTTGTTTCCACTCCATAACAGTTTGTATCTTCTTTGGATTCATAAAAATTCCATTTTTTGAAGCAATATATCCCAAAAATTTGACTAATGGTTGGTGGAAAGAGCATTTCTCCAATTTGGCATACAATCCACTTTCTCGTAGCAGGTGATTTTGAATGTCGAATAAAATTCTTGGCTAGGTTTTCATCAATATATTCTCATAAGGCTGTAAGCTCTGTTTGTGACAAATTATAAATTGGACCAAATGGAGGTTGAATTCCATCTTATAATTCGATTGCACAATCATAAAGACGATGTTTGGGTAATATGTCTGTTTTTTTTTTTTTCAAATATATCTTCCATGTTGCGATATTGACAAGGAATTTCCTACTTTAGTTGCTCTGTTGGATCTTTCATTGAGATAGCATATAATGCAAATGCATCTCCTTTTTTTTTGCTACTTATATAAATGCTTTAGCGTTGTCGGGGTAGAGAGAATTTGCCTTAAGAAAGCGCTCGGCTTCTAGCTGTCACTAATTTCTCAATCAAGCTTCAAAAATGAAGAAAACTCAAAGTTTATATATATATATATATATATATATTTTTCCTTTTTGAGAAATTACATCAAATACATAAGCCTCAAGTAACTAACAACATCCAAAGTATAATAAAATCCTCTAAAACCTTATATATCTTTATGTGGAAATTTTTCCAAACTTCAACGTCTCATATCTTCTGATCCGACCGTCCAAACATAGTAAAATTTTACATGAAGTACTGATGTATTCTTATCAACCTTTACGACAATTTTCAACCACAAATTCATTGCGGATCTTGAGATATCTTGAAAATCCTAACAGCCGCTTCAAACCCTTGTCTTTTTACACCTGCATACAAATTTCTTCATATCTCACAAACTTTAAGCTCAAATTCCATGAAATTTGTATGTATAGCTTCTTAACACAAAATGTCACATTCTCCAAGAAGCTTGAGCCAAAATTTCGTTTGAAAACTCAAGTTATGGCTCAAAGCATAACTATTAACAACACGGTGTGCTTACTGCCTTGGAATTGGATGTGCTGTCTTCAACTCTTCATATCTCCTTCGTCTAAACTCAAAACTTAAGAATTCCTTCATAATAGACATAGATCTTGAAATCACCTTTTCAACTGCACCGTCCGATCTCCAAAAGCCTACGTACAACTCCGCAAAATCTCAAAAGAGTGACAGTATGTATGAAATCCACTCTTTAACTTTGAACAAGTATAACTTCTTCACCCTAACTCCAAATCGCCTAAAATTTCCTCTCAAACTATACCCAAAACCCTAAACTTTACAATTCTTCCTCTGAAATTGCAAATCCCCCTTTTGAAGTCGCCGAAAACCCCTGTTAAGGTCGCGGGCAGCCTCCTCAAAGCCCATTGGACATGGTATTTGACCAATAGGGATGAAGTTCCCTATTCCTTGCCTTCATCCGACCATGGCTTGATTTCATCCCTCCCAATTAGCCTCTTACTAGCTTAAATTTTCATCCTTAAGTCCCCACCTTCTCTCAAGGCTTTATACTAAACATTTAGATCTTATAATTTTTAAATACCATAACTAAAATAAGTAAAATAAAATAAAGTTTCTTCTATCAATCTCTTTAATTTATTTTACTAACCATTCTAATACATATCTAAATCTATAAACATATTAGGCATTTTGAGTGGATTTTACATACTATAAGCAATTACAATACGACAGCGTTAAGGAATAGAACAGTATTTTATTTCTTCTTTTGATGTGTGGATCTTGAGGAAATCTTCCACATACTCCAATCAATATGAAAATTATGTAGCTCAAATCAAAGAAGTCCAATGACAATAGGATTTGTCAGACATCTAATGATGTTGAAAATAATTTATAATACTTGATCTCCTAATATCACTTCTAACGGTTGGATTTCTTTGACAACATCTCCCGATGTAAGGTTTCATCCATGAATGACTTCAATGGGTGTAGGATGGATCTTCTTTACAAGTAATAGATTGTACTTGGTTGCAAAATCCTTATCTATAAAGCATGCTGAGGCTCTAGTATCTAAAAAGACTTTAGCAAAAATTTCTTGTTTTAAGGCTCTTATATATATAAGAAGTATAAAACAAGATGTTGGATCCATAGGTAAAAAGAGACATTTTTCTCGTGCTTTAGATTTGGGGGTATCCAACCGCAAGGTTCCTACTGTGGTTGGACGTCTTTATTTTTTGACCTTTCTAATTCAAATATTATATCTTATGCCTAGAATTCTCTAGACTTATTTGGACAATTTGTTGCCTTGTGATTGGATCTTCCACAATATTGGCATAAATTCTCTTGCCGACGTCTAGTCTTTTTTGTTGGTGTTAATGGCTTGAATTGAGTTGCATCAATCTGTAGGATATAGATTCAGGATATGGCTTTTCCAATACTCTTGAAGATGTAGCAGTTGTACTTTGATATGTATTGCTAAAAATTGATCGCCTTTCTTATCGTAGTTCAAATAGGCTATTGTCATAAGTAATAGCTTGAGCTATGAGTTCCTCTAAGCTTTCAGCTCTTGGCATTGTGATCAATAAATTCTTTACATCATCTTTTAGGCCATAACAAAATCGAATCATAAAAGTCTTATCATTCCAATCAAAATCACAAGTAAGTTGTTGAAATTTTACGACATAAATTGTAGTTGAACATTGCTCTTGTCGTAGATTTTGGATCTTTCTCTCTACTACCCTCTCTCAATTATTGTCTCCAAATGCAACAGTAAATCTTTCTATAAAAGCTTTAAATTGTATAAGATCGGAGAATTCTTTTCCAACAGTGGTGCAAACTATGATTAAGCACTTCCTGATAAAAGGGTGCCCACAAAAGTGACTTGAATGAATCCATCTAGATAACAAAACAAATATAGTCATAAATAAAGTCGCACTTGTTATACAAATCCTCGAAAGTTAGATCTTGTTCCATCAAACTTATCAAGCATATTAACTTTTGGCTCTTTTATGACAATCCTTGGAACTTCTAGAGAAGTTGTGTGCATAGCTTGTCTACCACTTGCTTCTCTTAATCGAATAATCTCTTGTTACAAGTTATGAATCTCTCGCTTAGTTTCTTTAGATACTTGCTTCATTTGCAATTTTTTTTTGGATTGTGGAAAAATGTCATTTCTTCACATATCATATCCAATAAGGCTCAAAGATCTACAAGTGTTGCCACTTTGTTCTTTGTTTGTGATCATGCATCTCTATTAATCTGATCTATTTTTATCTTAAAAAAAAAAAAAAAAAAAAAAAAAATGATAAGCCATTAGTATTTTTTATATTAAAAGGAATACTTTTAAACAATTAGTTTAGTGGAGGGTAATCCGCAACATCTAAAATATAGTGATATAACTTAAGAAAGAGATAATCCACTCTTTCTAAAAAAAATCAACTACAATAAGTAAATATATCAGTCTAGAGGGAGATAGTCTGCACTCCTCTAGAATGCTATACAATCTTGAAGAGGGATAATCCACTCTCTATCAAGAGATCTAAGCTCTGATATGATTATGCAAATTAGTCTTGTCAAACTGTCAGGGATGCAAGATAGCAGGTTAGCAAAGAAGTAAGGAGAAGAATTCAGAACCATAATAATTTCAAGAACAATGAACCGGATAGACAAGAATAAGAACTATATCAAGAATAAGAAATTGGATTAATATCAAGAACAAGGCAACACTCTAGATTATTCCAAGACTTGTGTTGGCAAGTCTGAGGTGCTCCTTAGTCTTGTTTCTAATTTATACTATGAGGCCTTACGTCCTATTAGACCTTCTAAGAATATCTTAGAATATTCTAGAAGCTTGAAGAAGATTTTGGAAGACTCTAAAAAATCTACAAGAGGTCTTAGAAGGTTGAAGAGGATTCTAGAAAATTTTCAAAGATTAAAGAAGATTCTAGAAGATTCTAAAAAACTATAGAAGATTTTAAAAGACTACAAAAAGTTTTAATAGTAGCTTAAAGTATGTCCATGATAAAATGTATTCAAGTAGGAGTAATAGTGTGTTTGTAGATATATTTTTAAATTTAGCAAAAAAAGATAATAAAGACAATAAAGACAATAAAAAAGATGGATATGTGAATCAAGATGACGAGCTAAGAAAAATAAAGAAGAAAGCCTCTATAATTCCAAAAGCCAACAATGAAAGAAATCAAGATGTTAAAGATGATGATGATGAAGAATATCAATCTTTGAGCGAGAATCAATAAGCTTTAAGAAAGAAGAAGCTTAGAAAAGACTATAGAGTGCAAAAAAATAAATCTTCTTCAAATAAAAAGCGATATCTTATGAAAAATAAAAATAAAAATAAAAATCACTTGGTGAATGGTAGAAAAATCATATTTTTTCTTAAGCTAGTAAAAAATATGCCAATGTTATATTTTTTATTGATTTATTGAATTTGTATGATATAATAAAATCTACAGATATTATGAAGTGGAAGGAGGTCATAGAAAAAGAATATTGATTATTTATGGACAATGAAACATGAAAATTGATTTAATTTCTATCAAATTTATCTTCAATTGGTTGTAAGTAGGTGTTTAAAATGAAGATGGATGTAATAGATAATATTATAAGATATAAGACAATATAAGTTGCCAAAGGCTACACACAAGTTGTTAATATTGATTTCAATGAGAAATATGCTTCAATGGCCAAATTTACCACCATTAAAACTATTGTAGTAATTGCAATAATAATAGACTTAGAGATGCATCAAATAGATGTAAAGATGGATTTTTTAAATAGAAAGTTGGAAGAAAATATCTACATAGATCAACTTCAAGAATTTGTTCAAGAAGGCAAAGAATATTTTAATGATAAATTTAAAAAATCTTTATATGGCCTTAAGTAATCACCAAGGACATAGTACCAATGTATTGATATATATTTTGTGAATGAAAGATTTATAAGGAGTAGAAAAAAATTATTCTATATATGTGATGCAATCAAAAAAAATCTTATTAATTGTCATTCTTTATATTGATAATTTAATCATACCATGAAGATGATGAATTGATGAAAGATTAAGTTAAAAAAATATATATATGAGATGATTGATTTGAAAGAGTTTTATTATTGTTTTGCAACAAAAGATATACTTGTTGATTTACTCACAAAAAAGATAATTAAAGATAGACATCACATATTGATAAAGACATTAGATTTAAAAGCCTTTGACCAACAGCAAAATGAGAGTGTTAAAATAAATAATAATAAAAATAGAATAAATTATTATGTAGAAGATATTATCTTAAATGAGTTGCTAATGGTCAAAAGATTGGCTCTTGGAATGTAAAAGGACCATCCTATAGATGAGCCACAAGATTAAGGATCAAAAATAAGATCAAGATGATAAAAGATCTATTAGAGAATATCTAAAGGTTATATAAGAATATAAAGAATATATTAAGAAATATTCTTATAATAAATAAGATACTAAAGAATATACTTAGTATATTTTTTGATAAATACAAAAGTCAAAGAATGAAAGTTATCAATTAGGGTAACAACCACCACCTATAAATAAGAGATGTTGGAAGTGAAAGTCATCTTATTCCATATTTTTCTTTGTATACAATCCTTATTGATGCTAAGTGTTGGGATTTCAAACTTTTTTTCTTCAATAAAAATTAATTTTAAATTTTATTTATTTATTTATTTATTTATTTATTTATAATTTAAATTATAAAATATCTCTAATATTTTTTTAATGATTGATTTATTAAAATTAAAAAATTCTATTTTTAATTTGATCTCAATATAAAAAATATAATGTAAATAAACTAAAAATAGAGTCTAGAGGAAGTATTGTAACCGGAAGAAATACTAATTTTCTTTGCAGTACTGATTTTTTTTTTCTAAAATATGTTATAAAAATCATGAAACATTCCAAAACCTGAAAGGGGCAAAGCAGAGGAGGGAGAGAAAGAGGCATGAGCTGGCAGGCAGGGGCCAAGTAAGAGATATATATATAGAGAGAGAGAGGAATGGGAAAGGAATGGCCTGCAAAGAGTGTGGCAGTGGAGGGGTCTGACCTCTTTACAGCCTCCATTCCCTGCCCTAATCCCTTACAAGATCACCCAAGGGATCTCATGGACACACTATCCTTTTAAATAAATCTTACAACTAACCTCGTTCCCAAGGTCCAACACACCCACCTCTCCATACGGTAGGAAGCAAGCAAGGAAGGAAGGAAAAAATGTCTGAATGAATGGGTGTATCGATTGACGGATGGATGTGAGTACCGATTGACGGATGGATGTGAGTACCGATTGACGGATGGATGTGAGTACCGATTGACGGATGGATGTGAGTACCGATTGACGGATGGATGTGAGTACCGATTGACGGATGGATGTGAGTACCGATTGACGGATGGATGTGAGTACCGATTGACGGATGGATGTGAGTACCGATTGACGGATGGATGTGAGTACCGATTGACGGATGGATGTGAGTACCGATTGACGGATGAATAAGGAAGATTTTGTCAGTATACAGGTAGTGATTCGTGGAAAACATTTGTTGATCTGTTGGAGGTGGAGTTGTGATTACCTCTTCTTCTTTCTTTTCTTTTTTTTTTTTTTTTTGTATTTTGATTCTTTTTTTGGTTTAGGACTTGCAACTTTGAAGCAAATCAGAGCAGAGTCCCTTTCATTCAAGTAGCCCATCCGTGTCATGTGAGAAAGCATGGATGTAATGCTTTCTTTTTTCTAAGGTGAACAAGCAAAGCACATGACTTGTTGCTTTCCTGGGATCTCCATTAACTTTTCTAAAGCTTGCTTGGGATTTGATTGGTCAAAATCAATTTCGATTCCTTTTACATGTTTTGATGAGGCAAAGAAATAAAAGGAAATAACAAGCTTTTGCTAATTGGGCCCTTTGGTGTAGATTCCATTAATTAGAATGAAATAACCACCATCTTCTTTTGTGAACTTATTGAAATAGTAGACTTTATTAAATGTTCTTTATTTGTAGAATCATAAAAAAGTGGCAGTACAATGTAAAGGTTATGGACTGGAGTTTTTCACTGCAGGTTGAACAGTGAACCAATCCCAACATTAGTAAATCTTGATTTCTGACATGTTGCCCAACTTTGATAAGAGACATGGTTTGTGTACCTTTTCTTGCTACAATGCTCAAATTCCAAAGAATTTTACAACAGAGTATATATTGAACAGGTAATCGTTTTAAAAAGTAGACAAAACAAATAGAATTTTTGTTTTACTGTTTAGAAGTAATACTTTATGATATTACCAGGTAACAAGCTCATGATAGAAAGGATAAAAGATAGTGAGTACTGTTAGTTTTGGTTGAATAATGTTTAACAATTTTCTGGATTCTGTGACAAGAGAATTAGAATGCTAGATCATCCTACTTTGTACACCGCTTATCAGAGCCCCCCAAAAAGCTAGACCAATCACAGTAATTTGTATCATTTCAAAATTAGTATGCTACTATCATGAGTGTAACAACACCGCTACAAATCACAATTTTCCATTCACAACTAACTCTAAACCTGCATGCTTAATCCTGTGTGTGTGTGTATATATATATATATATATATATGCATACACACACACACTCAAAAGCCATTTTCAGACTAGTGCTTATTCCATGGTGTAAAAAGGATCATGAATCTCACCACTTGTTGCCACCAGTTTCACGCATCTTCACTAGGCAGGCTTTGGAATCACTGGTCATTATTGCAGAACCCAGAAAGAGAAAGAGAGATGAGGGGGTGCGGCTGCAGACAGGGAGGGGCCAGCTTGGCAGGGGCCCTAAACCTGCACTGTATAATTGTATATGGGTGTGTGTGTGTGAATGGGTGCTTGCTTTGGGTACACTCTTTGTGACCTACTCCGGTACCCAGGACTCACCCTTGGCCCTAAACAAGCCGACCACAGCTTGGCTAGCTGACCGCCAGCTGACTGCATGCCTGCCTGCCTGCCTGACAGACTTCCTTTCCTTCTCCAGGACCAATACTTCTTTCTGTACAGGGAGGAAGGAGAGGAGAGAGATCTGCATGGATGGATGGAAAGAAGACCTGGTGGAGTTGGCATCCACCCTACACCAATGCGGGCCCCTGGGGAGTGATGACTTCTTTCTTTTGGTGTCAGAGGAAGAAAAATGAGTCGTAGACAAATTTTTCCCAAACAATGTTCTTGGTCCAATTTACCTCTAGTGGATTGATCCTCAATTCACGTCCTATTTGACACTCCAATTTTTTTCTTAGGATTAAGGATGACAAAAGTGGCCATTGCATGGTCCACAAGGACCATGCATGCTCGCCTCCTTTATCAACTCAAAAATTTTCAAAAATAAAAATCCGAAGAAGTATTTGGAGAATTGACTTCCTTTTCTCCTCTAAATACATTGCATTGTCTAATAAAATTATATTTAAAGGATCAACTATGACATATCTTTTTTTAAAATTCAATGCTTGAAACCATTTTCTCTCCTCTAATACTTCTTATATTCTATTTGCTTATAGACAAAATTATAAAAGTCAATCCTATCAAACAAGGTTTGTTTCTGATTTCGTTTTTTTTAATTTTATTTAAAGTTTAATATTAATTTTTTGATGAGTGGATGGTGTGTTCAAATAATGGAGTAAGTTTTGCTATCTTGTGATACACTCAAAAGTTTATGAAGAATTTGAAGTATTTTGCTATCTTGTCTTTTAACCTTTAATGTCTTTTAATCAAATCAATAGAATAGCCAAGAATTAGGGTTGGATTAAAACGCATTTTAAGACATGTGACAACTTTTCAGCATCGGACAAAACCAGTGATAAAAGAAAACATTACGTTTATACAAAGAATGACCATAACATATTTTTTCAATCTATCATTTGACAAGTGAAGTATACATTTGAATGTATTTTATACATTGACAAAAAAATGGATTTAAGGTTACATGCAAACTAAATAATCATTTAATAAAAAGCTTAGGGTTTGAAATCAAATTGATTTGTGTGTGTGTGTGTGTGTGTGTGTGTTTTTTTTTTTTTTTTTTTTTTTTGTCCTTTTTGTTTTTTGTTTTTTTGTTTTTTAACAAATACGAAGTTTAACAAATTCAAAATGGATTTTTTGAAATCATTGTTAAACTTAATGCAATTTTTAAATAATTAAACAGTATGTTTACTACTATCTAATTGCTCTTGATAATAATCCAACTAACATCACAAATTCAAATTTTTACTGTTTTTTGTTTTTTAACAAATCGAAGTTTACTGTTTTGATTTCAAAAAATCCATTTTGAATTTGTCAAAACAGTAAACTTCGTATCAGAAACATTAGTAAATGAACTGGTAGTAGTTATCATAACACGTTGATTGACTTTCTTGTACATTACATTGATGATTAACAATTAACTAAATAAGCAATTAGGATTAAATTTCAAAGTACATTATAAATAAAAATCTCGTCATCTTTCAATGTATTAGAATTCTGAAAAGAATATAATATTAGGTGGAAAGTACACGTGTTCAAATCTACAATACTCATATTAAAAAATCATACAAATTTATGTTTGTTTGTTTCTGCAATGATTGGTTTTGCTCATTCCTGGTGCTTCAAGGTAAAGGTGTCAACCCACCCCTATAATTGAACTCGGTGAGGTTTGATGAAGCTTGTTTCATTGATAGAGAAGGATTGACCCCACACATACCCACACATACCCACACACTATTATTTTCTGATTAAATATAATAACAAAGTACAGGTCAGACACACTGCAAGGAATGAAGGGTATGGTTCAGTCTTATATTTGACTGAAGCATGAATGGTAATACTTGACCCCAAATTAGATTCCCATGGGCTTCAAAATTAGGTCAGAAGGTTCCTCCAAGTGCCCAACATCGCGCAAGAATGAAAGGGGCACCAGGGCACCATTCCAGTGGTGGGCGGAGGATCCATGGAGCCCATGGGGGAGGAAGGAGCAGCAGCCACAGCAGGCGAGACCCACGCTCATACTCATACACACAACAGTGAGGAAGAGTGAGAAAGCTGTTGTCAAGGTCAGTGTTGCATTTTGAAAACCGTGATACCCCGGAATGCGTGAAGATGCAGACTGCATGCCGGACGATAACCGAGTAGGCTCTCGACACGACGAAGCGAGGCACCCCAAGCATCAACACGAGCGCTGCCGGTCTTCGCTTTATTAAGAGCTGTTTCAGATCGTGTTCAGAAAGATCACTAGAGTCCGGTAAGGGTAAACACATATGGGTCGGAGCAAATCTACACGCCCGTTATCAATGGGGTAATCAATTGGGCGGGACTCCCAGAGGAGGCGGAACACGATAATTCTGGTCCCGCCATGACTACTTACTTGTGTGTCGATAACCGGGATTAGAAAAGGAAAAGATATTAGATTGTTAATGTAGGCGAAATCCCGGAGTCTTGTACCTCTCTGTAGGGCACACCTGGCATTGGCAGTGATGTTGTAAGACGGTGATTAAGGTTAAGGTGTTGATGATAACGATAATGACGATGGCTCAGTTAGTGGGAGAGTATCTGTGAGTTTTGAGGAAGCGCGTGCGTGTGTTGACCCGCATTGGAGTTTTGGTGTCCAATGTTTTGCATTGTTTGTTGCAAGCGCGTGTGTTGGATCTCATGGGTAGGAAGCACCAGGGTACTTTGGAGCGGACCCTAGCTCCATTATTGCGCCATAGCACTTGTGAAACGTTGGGCCGAGGTTGAAAAACTTTCGAGGTTTTGGGTTTGAGGTTTAGGATATGCGTGGGGTGTGAGGATTGCGACATTTGAGAGCGAGAGTGGTAGCGAGGTTGCAGCATCTGTGCTGTATGAGCTTGGAGACGTTGTGGAGTGCGGGGACACCTAATTCCCCGCTCATGCTGCGACTGCAGAGCTCACACGTGCAGCGGAAGTTTTGGTTCACAGCACCTCGAGGTTCATCGGCAATTTTTCCCTCGGAGACAATTTAGGCAGATTTCTATTTGAAACCAACAGATAATCAATCCTTCTATGTGTCAATAGTTTTCAGTGGTGGTTGCCATAGCCAGATCGAGTGCACTACAACTTTCTGGAGCTTAAGAGGCTAGAGTTGGTACTCTTTGATTGTTAGTAGCCAATTGATTCTTTGAAACGGGCGTGATCTTATCACGTTAGGCAAGATGGGAGTGGGATACAAGAAGTCGAGGGGCTGTAACTGGGTAGCATGTATCATTGTGATGGCAGTGGTAGCCGCCGCCATTGCCATTGCTGTGGTGGTGATTAAGCACAAAAAGAGCTCGTCGGATACTTCAGCCCCTCCCTCTGACTTTACTGGCAACTACACGGAGTCTATGCGACTCGCTCTTACGTTTCTTGATATCCAGAAATGCAAGTATCTCTCTCCCTTGTTGTTCCACAGTCTGCTTTTGTTTGTAGAATGCAATGCACACACATACTCGCAGACTTCGTTTGGAAAGATAGCCAATCTTATTTTGGCGATCGAAGATCAGGTCGTCTCCACGAAATAGAAACATTGTGCTCAATCTTCTCTCTGCTGACTTGCAGCGGGAAAGCTACCAGCGGGCTTTCCTATAAAGTGGAGGGGGGACTCGAACCTTTTGGATGGGAGCGACGTCAATGTGAATTTGAGTGGCGGCATTTACGACGCAGGTGACAGTGTCAAATTCGGCTTTCCGATGGCCTTTACTGCCACTATCCTCTCGTGGAGTGTGCTAGAATACGGTCCTGTAATGGAAAAGGCTGGGCAGCTGGCATCTGCCAAGAACTCGATTAAGTGGATCACAGACTATCTCATCAAGGCGCACGCTGCACCGAATGTGCTCTACTTCCAAGTCGGAAATGCATCCACCGATCACAAGTGCTGGTATAGGCCTGAAGATGGTGGCAGCATTGCGAGGCCCTCTCTCGTGCTCAACGCAACGCTACCGGGTTCAGAAGTTGCCGCAGAGACTGCAGCAGCTATGGCAGCCGCATCCATGGTGTTCCGATCTACTGATGCTACATATGCAGACACACTGGTCACACATGCTCAGCAGTTGTTCAACTTCAGTGACACTTACCAAGCCTCGTATATTAAAACTATCCCAGAGGTTCAGGATTTCTATAACTCTACGGGCTACGGAGACGAGCTTCTTTGGGGCGCCACCTGGCTTTACTATGCCACAGGGGATAATACTTATCTGGCTTACGTTACAGGAGCAAATGGAGAGAAATTTGCTGAGTGGGGTGTCTTCCCCTCTTGGTTCAGCTGGGATAGCAAACGTCCAGCAGTGCAGGTGGGTCGTGATCAAGTACCGTAATGTGTGGAGCTTGCGACTCAGCTTTTTTGTACGTTTGTGTTGCAGTTCTTTTAACGAATGTGAGATTTTAAGAGCTGTTTGTTGGGATACAGGTGCTGCTTGCAAGGCTTCAGATGCTGAAACCGCCTACAAATGCTGTGAACACCGTGAGTAAAGGGTTGACGGATTATAAAACTACCGCCGATGGACTTATGTGTGCCTTTTTGCCAGGGTCGCCAACAGCCAGTACTGATCGCACTAAAGGTAGGGAATCAATTCCTAGGAATGGTGCAGAAATGTTTTGTGTTTGTGCATGACTCATCTTTCAAGAGACGATCGTTTATTGTTTGATTTTGAGAACATGGTTGGTACCAGTGAGAATGTTGTCTGCAGGCTAAAATCAGCTTACGATTTTTACAATGTTAAAAATTTAATGTCTAACATAAAACTCAGGCCTATCTCAGTGCTTGGATTCTGCGGAGAAAGACAACTCTTTGTGAGGCTTGTTTTTTGTAGCTTGATTCATCGCAGACGAACAAGTCAGTAATGTGGGCTCGTGCTGATGTTCTTATCATTCATTTCTCTGGGATAACTCAGAGTTACTCTTAACTTAGAATCAAATGGGAGCTTACCTCAAATAAGTGGTGGTGCAGGTGGGATCATATGGTTAAATGAATGGTCTGCATTGCAACATGGCATCAATTCTGCTCTCCTGGCATCATTTTACAGCGATTACCTCGTCGCCGCCAAGTTATCTGGGATTACTTGTTCAGAAAAAAGCTTCACTCATGCGCAGCTGCGAGCTTTTGCATCATCTCAGGTATGTTCCGCACCTTTTATTCATTATTATTATCATACTAAAGAATCAATATTTATTTACTTATTTGGTGGTTAATTGTCACCTTACACGTTGTACGTATTTTAGACTGTTAATAAGCGTGCTTTTTTTTTTTGTTTTGTTTTGTTTTGTTTTGTTTTGTTTTGTTTTTTTTTTTTTTGTTTTTAACTGACTCTTTAAGTCCGTGATCTGGTGTGTATCTAACACCTTTCAATCATTGGATCCGGTATAATATTCGTATAAGATGTTGGTATATTAACTTGATATCATGTGCAGGCGAATTACGTGTTGGGCAACAATCCTTTGTCAATAAGCTTCATGGTGGGCTACAGCGAGAAGTATCCAAAGTATTTGCACCATAGAGGAGCATCCATTCCAGTTGACCAAATCAAAACCGACTGCGCTCAGAGCTGGGACTGGTACGACTCAAAGGAGCCAAATCTCAACATTGCTTACGGTGCTATCGTGGGCGGCCCTTTCAAGAACGAGACTTACGCTGATGCTCGAACGAATATTATGCAGAATGAAGCGTCAGTCTACACCAGCGCAGCTTTTGCAGGCCTGTCTGCTGGACTTGTAGGCTCTAGCAGTAATTCTGTCCCCATTTCATGGATATAAGTATTTTATAAGTTCGGAACTCTTGTATACAGTTAAGGGTGGCTGTTAGGAGGCTGGTAGTAGCAAAAGCACAGGATTTGGGGGATAGTTATGGTAGACTGATTGTTTTTCTAATACATTTTTTGGTTCTACATGCCCTCATTTTTCCACCAGCGGACAGTGTCATTAATTTGTACTCTAATTCCATCAAACTTCTCAGTTTTCCCCTGTAATTTTTGCGTCCTGTGCTCTCTTTTGTGCGCTCAATCAACTGATGTGAAAGTGCTGTTACCAGATCAGTGTGTAAGTTCTTGCCCCAAGTTTGTCATTGTATTCTTGTGCCACATTCAAGAGTCAATATGCCGTGGAAGGAAATTTTATGGTGTGGACTGAAATTAATTTAGTTGCCGTGTATTGATTGATCGACAGTACGTCTAGACTTCAGTGTAGCTTGAGCGGTCTTTGTGGCAAAGTGTTGACTGAATGGATTGACAATGCTATGTATGGATATCAATCTGTGTAGGTGTTGATGGGTAGTGTTGCACCAAACTCTTGAACGAACAGATGACCCACCAAGTGCATGGGTAGGTAAGCGAAACAAGACATTAACAACTCAAGGTTCATTCGACATGTTAAAGCACCGTGATGACAGCTGCTCTCGTTCTAGTCTGCTGAACTTGAGATGTTCGACATGGACGGCTTTGCTTCTGTGGGTGGCGGGGACATGCAGAAGCGGGAGCTCATGTTGCGGAACAGGTCATCGTGTAAATAGCTAAATAATTTTCGTGGCACTAGTTTGCAACTCGATTGCAGTGCTGGGGTATGAAGGTTTGATCTCATGTTTCTCGAGGCCTTCTTCTTCTGTTGGCTTCAATGCAACAGTTACCCTGTCTGTTACCCTTGTCTAACAGCTTGATTTTAGCGCATTTGTAAGTTCGTTTCGGCATTTGATAGCAACTGCGTAGGGATGTAGATGAAGTATAAGAAAGAAAGTAAAGACTAATCTTCTTGAATGAAAGATAGGCAAACTTGAGCTCTAGCAATTTCGTGTGAGAATTCTTTGTAATGAACTAAGTACGGAGACATTTGTTAAAATCTGACAGTTGTTGTAGATTTCGTGCTTAGACTTGAATGTTTTTTTAGGTCCTGAATAGTTGATTCCAATGCCACGATCAACCGTTGCTGTTCCACTAGGTGTAGCTGCAAGCGTTCCAATGTGTGGACGAATTCAGGTCCTGCCCACACACACTTCTGAAAGGGGTTTCTTATGAATGGCTCTAACGTTGTCCCTTTCTTTAGGTGCTCTCCACGCCCAAATTAACAACGTAGACACACGCCATAAATTAAACGTCATAGCTCCCCTCGAATTTGATGTGCTCGTGGTCATCCTCCCATGGACATCAGTACGAATAATCGTACTTGTCACCTAATTATTGCTCGCAAGTCATTCTATGCTGCCCCTTTGTGATTGCATAGTTAGTGAGCCAACCAGGTGGTGGTGTACAGGCCTTTGTTATGCAATTTAAGTATGACTTCAGCACACACTGTGGCATCTCCACAGGTTGCTTTGGAGGAACACAAACACAGCATGGAATTTGCACAACGACGTTGTCTTTGGTTGATATGAAGATGGCACAAAGCCTAAGACCGAGAGAAGACTATGCTATGTCCAGGAGCTCTCTGCAATCAAAGATAAATGCAAATCTGAGGGTGTAATGTATCATTGAGCTGGCCACAATGGAGGTGGAGCTCTGGGTCTTTCAACACACCCTGCTTGCAAGGGTCGGACACAAAAACAGTTTCAGAAATTGACTATTTTAATATTAGAAGGTTCACTTGAACCATGTTTGCTCTGACATTCAAAGCATGATCAGTATGTGAATGGAAGAAAAATAATCATTTAAAAATAAATTAAAATAAAAACTGTTTTGTAATATTTTAAAATATTATTCTTGTATTAATATAATTTAGCTATTCATATTATGTTATCCAAATATTTTGATGATAATTATTGCTTTCTTTAGGGGGACTTCAGATTTAGAAGTCCACTTTGAAAAGCCATGGTTCAAAAGCCTTACCAAGTTTCTTCACAAGTTTTGTGAAGAAAAGTCCTCTTTTGAAAGCCTTGGCCTATGAATATAGTATAAAGTGAGAAGAGGTCTGAAACAAACCAAATCATTTTTTTTATTACAAATCTAAATAGGTTAACTCATATTTTTCTTTTAAAATATTATGCAAAATAAAAAAAGATGATTTCTTATTTTTAATGGTTATTTTAAGTAATTTTTGACATAGCTTCCAAATTTTTCTAAAAACCATCTCTTTAGATGGGCCTAATGGAAATTTTAGGAGACAACATTATTTATGCTATATAGGAGAAAAATTCATTCCATCTCACCTTTTTTTCTTAGTACTTTTAAACTAATTTTTTAAAGTATAAAGTCTGCTTAGTGAAGCTTCTTAATTTCTACCAATCAAAAGATTTTAAAGTAGTGGCCTCTCACCTTGTCCCCCAAGTATAAAGACCCCTTTAGTTTCAACCTTATATAATAATAATATTTAAATTTATATTAAATAATTTTAATATAAATCAAATATTACAAAGATATTGCATAAATTGCATATAATATTATAATATGATATTACATAGAATTTATACAAATATAAGAAATTTGAGAGCTTTATAAATTTTTATATTTAAAATCATTGTTAAATTGAATGTATTTTTTTATTCTTTCAGATTTAAAATTTATTCATTGTATATATATTTATAATTAAAAGATCAGGTTTTTATATTTTTAAATAATAGATACTTTAATCATATAAATATTAAATAAAAATACATAATTATATTTTTAATGCATCAAAAAATTTTAATGGTCAAAACATACTTTTTAAGTTAGAGATAGTTTTAAATTTAAAGACAACTTTGTTTACTTTTTAAACTATTATATGTGCCTTTAATAGCTTTAATGTTTAAGATTGTTTAAGCATAATTTAATCTTCTTTTGAAAAAAGGTTTTGATTTAAGAAGAGAATTTAGCTGATATCTAAAAGAAGCATCAGTATTAAGAAATATAAATCATTGAAATGTTTCATTTTAAATACAATATGTGTCTAAATAAAAATAAATAAATTGCTTTAAGGATAAAAGTATTTATGAATCAGTTTAAAAATGTTCAAATTTAAAATTTAAAAGTAAATAGATGTTTGTAATTCTAAATCAGAATATATTAAATATCAAATAATTGTATATATATAAATTAATTTTATATTTTTGTTCTTAAATTTTCTTTTAAGTATTTTTTAATATAACCTTTGGTTTCTACAGATGGAAAGCATTTACAATTTTGACAATGTGACATACATGTCTAGGACAAATTTATTTCCATCATGCAAAATTCTACATGACTTACACAATTTTAGATAATTTTCTTTTTATATGTGGTGTTGCATATATTAATAGGAGTTTAACATGGAATAATTTTACATTATTGAAACTCATCCCAATAACACTATAATCAAATTACATCTAAAACCTCCTAATTATCATACAAGTTCACCTTTGCAAGTATTGTAATTTTTTTCAAGTTAGTAGAATTTAAGACTCATTAACTTAAAAACACTTCATTGTGTGTCCATAATTTCTTTTACCATTTGGAACTTGAGGAATTTTCATAAATATGGCTTTGTAGCAAACAGTAAACAAGACGAGATTTTGTAGCTAGGTACCTGGCAAATTTTTGGCAAGTGCTCAATTGAGTAAGCATTCTTTAATACATGTGTTTCCCAACTCAAATTTCAGAATCTAATATTACATGAGTTAAGGTTTAATTTCAAAACACAGGTGTATATGTAATTCAATTATGTAGACTTTAACTACACTTGATACAAAGCTAGTCATTAATCCATACTACGTAGTGTTCTAAACTTATTAGCATCCCAGATCGCAGTACAAATAAATTACACATTAAGGATACCATTAATAATGTATTGGTGAATTGTATTACTGTGCCAAGCCTGATCCTGTGGCGGGGTCAAGAGCCTCATTCAGTGATAAAAATAATCGTTAAAATACCCGGCTGGCATCATTGGAAACCCAGAGCATCAACACATGCAGAAAAACAGTAAAAAAAATCAGCAATTCTTGAGCGCTACGGTTCTAAATCGCCCACACAACCGTCAACTATATTCGCACTAAATTCTAGTCTACTTTGAAATATGGTCGGTGTGGCTAACTTAGAAGCACCTCGCATCTGCACGGTTACACCTTTCCCGACCATCGCAGATTTTCAGCGCCGAGGCAGTAAGTGTGCACAACCCCCTGGAAGCACTGAGCAGCTACAGAGGTATGGGTGTTAAAGGATCTTAAGGAAACACCCAGGTGCGACTTGGATCTGAAGTAGCAAGTAGGTGTCACTCAAAACTATGGAGCTACCTCAGAATAATTGGAGCAAAAATATGGGTGCACCGAATTGCACGCTAGAGATATACAAAAATGATTTACAGCTTGAAATCGCAATACAGCTATGAGATGAACTCAAAGTTTCTCGGGTTCCAAGGGGGCACTCTTAATGGATGATCGAAACAGTTCTTCATCCATTAGCCCATCGTATACACCAGACTTGTTGTTCGGAATATGGGGAACACTGTCCGCATTATCCCTGATGCTGAGACTCCTCTGAAAGACCATAGGAGATGCAGTTAAGTCGATTTCTGTCCCAGCTTTCATCCTTTTTCGCCTCTTCTTCATCAAAAGATTCTTTTCAATCCCATGACCCATGAACTTTGAGCCTTCTCGTGCTTTCTCTTTGTAATCAAACTGGCTCATTTTCAAGGAACTCCTTACAGCACTTTCGAAGTTTTGTTTGTGCTTTTCAATCTTCTCATCAGAGAGCCATGCTCGTGAACCTGAGAGGTAAATGCTGTCCTCTTCAGGGGTACTATCATCACTACGTTTCGGTAAGGCAACTCCGAAACTTTGACTTGTGTGGTTTATCAAACTTCCTCCAGAGCCGTCTCTGAAATCATCCTCGGCTCTCAACACATCGCTCGAAGATCCCGTTCTTCTTTTCCTTGGTCCCTGATACACGCAGAAACTAGGTCATTTTCTCCACTTCAGCATAATCTGAAGTATCAGAGCAACTAAACTCTAAATCTGTAAACCATATAATTTTGCATGATACAGGGTCACGGCCTCAGACTAGTGAAATAACAGTCAGGATATACCTCAGATAGCACAGATGAACAAAATGTTGCTCGCGGCAGTTTACTATGATAGGAACTGATGCCGAAAGGCGTAACTTCTGTACAGAATGTCAATCTAGGATAGCACAGTGGGATCTTAAGCCCCTGCGTAATATCCAAACTATAAACTAAGGACAAGATGACAACACCTTGGACCATGGGGAGAGCTAGTGATTTGTTACTTTGTTCAACTTGTTGAGGCGCTTCTGCCGTTCCTTCGCACGCAAAACCGCAGCTTTGATACCATTGTTGTCCATCCAACCCTCTGGCCACAGCTCTGCCAACTGCAAAACATGAATACGAACGTTGCAGTCAATAACCATGCGCTGTTTCATAGGTAGACTTGCATATACAGAGCTTACGAATTGACACAAATCAACAAAATTTCTCTGTTGTGTTTTGAAACTCAGAAAAACCTATTTCAAGAGGCAACCACAAATTGATGCATAAAAATGCCTACCTCAAAATAAAGCTTCCGAATTTGAGGACCTTTATGCTCATCCATTCCCTGTGGCAGCAGATCAATCATAAATAATCATGCTCCAAACAAACCACAGCATTCCCAATATGGTGGATTGTAGCCTGATCATTCACAAGAAAAGTGTAGCATTGCTCCGGAACTACACAAACCAAGTTCTCACACATAAGAGATTTACGTTGTGACGTAATAAACATGCAAATGCTTAACCGCATTAGTTCTGTTTCACGACCGTTTCGACGATCACGAAGCAACGCATAACTTTTAAGAAACGAAATAGCACAAGGCATACACCATTTGTATAGATCTAGCTGGTGCAAGCAATCACCTAAATTCAAGTAAAATTTAAAAAGAAAAAGTGCATTGCAAGATAGCTAGAATTAGTCAGCCAAGGCAAATACCTCCAGATATTGATCGTAAAGATTACAAAGAAGATCTTCAATAGCATGATCCCACTTATATTTCTCAGTAGATGTGCCTGCTTTCTCCGCTGATAGAGGTCCTGCCTGAAAGTCATCTGAGGAGCCCTCTCGCGCCTCAGCACCCTGAAACCAGTTATTAATTTAATTTAGGTCTAGCTAGCAGAATTGCTCATACTTTACGCTGTTAGCAAGTTTTCTAAAACCCCAAACTCCAACCCACAAAGTGTCCGAGCAGCACAAAAGCAACCTTAAGAAGCAACATTATAGGATGGAGAATACATACCTTGAACTTCGTCACTTGGTTTCTCACCATTTCTGTAACTTCACGTTTGATATCTAATAACCGACCTTCTTTTTCTTGCTTAGCTGATAGTCCATGCTCCACCATCTCCTTCAAGTTCCTCTGTAAAGCACATAGCAATAGTTAGTGTAGAGAATCACTGCAAAATTGAGCAATACCGTAAATTGGATTCATAGAGAAACCTTCGCATCAGGCTGTAGCGGGATACAATTAGCTATCAAGGGTACATGCTTCACAAGGATTAATATAATGGAGAAGACATTGACCGCGCACACCTTCAAGGTATTTGGGCGCATGATATGGCCTAAGATGCCATGAAGACGCACCACAAGTTCATCAGGTACCTTTCCTTGCTTTGCCTGCTGTTCTTTGCCAAAACAAAAAATGTCAATCTCCTACCATAATAGTAAAATTGCCATAAACAGCAAATGACGACCATAACTAATTCCATCCACAACCGTGGGCAGAAAAAGACCTCGCTTTCAACCATATTATACTGCACAAAAACATGATCAATGACGACAATGTTGCGGAGTAGATTGACAAGTCTTGAAAGGTCTTAGTGAACCGCACCGCTAGTCTTGCGACCTTAGCCAGTCTTGTTTTCACTTCCCTTGGTAGTCTCTTCGCCTTTGCTCCAGGTTGCGATGGTGCCTCTTGTACTTCTCCTTCAGCTGACTGAGGACAAACTGGTGACAAAGCCCACTACACATCTAAGAATCCTGACTTCTATTTTTATTTTAAAATAATATTCATATTAAAACTATAAGTAGATACAAAAAGAAAAAAGAAAAAGAAAAAGAAAAAGGGTGGAATATATGCTACAAACAATAGTGTTCGCAAAGACTGCAGTACGTCTAAAACAATATGAAGACCAAGCGCAAAATTTTCTCAGCAAAATCCCTCGAAGTTGTGCCTGACTTTGTAATTTGATAGCCGCCAGGTAACACCAAGGCAGGACAGGAAAACGACCCGAATCCAATGTATGAGTTAAGACAAACTTACGTAATGCTACCATCTTAATTAGATCTTGGATAGCCCTCTCCATGACTGTACCCTTGGGCCACCCACGCCTTCCTGGGCTGGGCTCTATTGGCCCTGGTGATAATGACTTCTGTAGCACACAGAGATCCAGGTGAGTCTAACTGGTTTTTGTGAATACAGTACCACAAGAATATTGTAGTCACAACAGGCAGAACTGCGAAGGCAACGGATTCAATCGCGGCTTAGAAATTTCCAGTACATTAATCCTAAAAACAAAACGCGTAAGTTAAATAACCGACGAAAATACGATTCATAAATCCCAGAAGTAAATCTGTAAGTTCTCGAAAGCATCTACAGAATAACGAAGCATGTAATTCATGTTGATGTCCAATTTTTCCATGACTAACTGAAGAAACATTACGATGACAATAAGCGTCAAGCAAACTATGATAGGATTACTTAAGATGACATGAAAGTCTTACGGTATAACCAGCAACTGCTTGTCCTCCACCACCGTCAGAATCTCGTGGTCCATCCTCCTTCACTGACTGTTGCATCATCTTCATTTTCAAACTTTCCGACACCTTCATCACTCCTTTTGGTTCTCTAGCTGCTTCTTTCCACTTCTTTTCATCATACCTGTACTCTACTGTACTTTGAGCATTTCTACCTCCACCAAATACGGTTTCTGTATTGAGCGTAACAGTTGCTTCTAAAGGCCTCTCAACGGTTCCTCCATTGTTATCAATTTCTACAAGAGATTACCACCGCAAACACTCACAGTAATTAGTATTAGTATTAATAAGCTCTGAAAGTCCCGATACTAAAAAAAAACCATTCGTAATGTCCGGCTTACCTGGAAAATCTTGTTTTTCTTGCTTGTAGGACACCCTTGAGGGACCTTGAAGAAAAGCATCACTGTCACTGGAAATCTCCTCTGGATCACTTGACTGGATCCTGCTCAAATGGTGCTCTCTAGATATCTGCGGATCACCTCCAGCAAAGCTCTCTGAATGCAAAGGATATTGTCTAGCAGCGACCTTGATCCGCCCTTTCATACGTCTTTTTACCTCTTTCTCATCTTTCTTGTCTTTCTTGGGTTCTCTGCGTCTTCTCTTCTTGGGTAGCACAGCTGGACTTGGAGATGGTACGCTTCTGCTCAGCCAAAAGTATGTTCCATTAGTTGACCAAAATAAGAGCGTTCATATAGCTCACAAAGCATCTACATGGTACTTTTTGACTGAGTCAGACCAGTGAATCCCTGAATCTAGTATCTCACTATCGTTTTGGTCAAATAGCAAGCCCTGTCTTTGCAATTCATGAGGAATGAGAATCCTATATCTTTATATACGGTCATTTAACCCTACTTGATGTTTTTGTTAACTACTACCTCACGGTGCAATAAAAGTCTCTACTGTCTTTTGAAACTCACAACAAAATTGTAACAAGGACATTGGGTCACAGGCAATAATGATGAGAAAACGCACATCTTCTCAAGGGCTCCTCTGTTAATGAAGAACCCTGTGTGTCTAGTCTTCGCTTCCTCCACCATGAAATACTCATTCTGTGCTCCAAGTAAGAAAGCATCGGAAAATATTTAGCCCTACAAGATCTACTCTGATATACATTGAATAACTAGCGGCGTAACCAAACATACTAAAATAGAATCAAGTGATTACAAATGCATTTAAAAACAACAAGGGAATATCTCAGGTCCCAGAAAACGCTACTGCAAACAATGCATTCACTATCAAGAAGAACCAGATTTGATCCTGTTCCTCATCCCATTTACATAAGCTACAAGTGACGGCATACCAGTTCCTCATCATCAATAAAAGGATCATCAGTATCGTATTGATCCTCATCAGGACTATCCTCAGCGCCCTCATCGTCACTGTCTCCTCCCTGTGACAAGATCACAATTAAGTTCACAAGTAGGACGGTCAACTCCTACCCGCTCGGTCCGACAGCCAACAATAAGAATATATCCCTCCATCCCAAACTAGTAGTGCAGTAGTTATCATCACAGGGAATTGCAAATTACCTTGTACAGACGCTCGATCCTCTCAATGACAGAGCTGAATCGGTTGGGAGCTTGAGGCAGAGGATCCTCGTTTCCAGCCACCGAGCCAACACCTATCTGCATTACAAAATCAGATTCCAATTGCCTCTGTCGAAAATTCAAATACTTTGAGATTTGAGAGAACAGCCTCAATACAAAATAAATACATGTATGGAAACACAATGTGGCCAATTTACTAAGGAAAGACTGAACTAGCTCAATCATTACAGCCTACCAGGTGTTGAGAGAATCATTTGTCCAACCGGACAAATATACAAAACAATTGGGGCTAAACAAACGGATCACACACAACTCGCAACAATTTGAGGACCGCTCGTATAATTACATCAATGAAACTGGGTTGACATCGTACCTCCGGTGCGATTCGAGCTTCTAATGCAGGGTTAGCACCTGCGGGAGCGTCAGGTAACTTTGCAGACCCCAACTTACCTTCCGCATCGGACACCAACTTCTTCCATGAAACAACTGTAGTTTCCTCATCCTTGAGCTCCACGAAGAATCGCTGTCGGGATGGCATGGCTCAAAGATAACTAGTACACTGGTTAACCCTAAACCGAGTGCCAAGTATCCAGCCCCACTTTGTAAACCCCAAGGTCACAAAACTACAAACCTCGAACTAATCGACAGAAAGAGACTCCCCACCATGTGATATCCAACAGCCAGACTCCAACTACCTTAGCATCACCGAAACCCTAATTGACAAATTAGTGGCAATTCTGTTGCGATGACTATCCTGCAACCCAGGACGAGATGGTTTGACCTCGAGTAGAGCACCCCAACTGAGCAAACCATTAAACAAACAGCGATCGAGATTCCAACTCCAACTGGAACATTCTGTCCAGCCGCTTCACGTTCCCCCGAAGCCACATCGCATGCATTCAAAGACAAATGCACGAGAGAGTTGTCAGAGTGTGGCACCAAAACACCGAACCCACCTTCCTGTCAACGCCATCATACCTCCCTCCCTCTCTCTTAAGAAAAAGTTTGTTGTCCATGAGTTTCTCAATGCTGCCCAAAGTCCGTGCCTTTGTGGAGTAATCATGCAATATTCTATGGGAATATTCTATAAACACGGTTATTTACACATGCAAAAGGAAAAGTTTTCATATTTCCGGAAGATGAAGTTTGTGTTGAATGATTTTTGCATGAATCATATTTTTACCACTCTATATTCAATGCAAAGAAATTAGTTTAATGTCATGGTATTCATGTTATTTGATGTTTATTGAATCAGAGCATGGTGTATGTGCTTCATGGGTTCTGATTCTTTCACAAATTCAATATTTTTTTAATTTAAAATTAATGTTTAGTTTATCAAGGAAGTTGTATTGCAGTATCACATAAATGTAATATAACCCCTAAAAATTATAATTCATACAACACAACCTGGTTTTATTGTGTAGATAGTTTTAAAACTACATCTGAATAATCAAATTAATTGCAATGTTACTTAATCATAAAGATGTATAGAAGTAGAAAATAGTTTCATAGTTATTAACGTAACCAAGAAATTAGAACACAATAACTTTCTAAAAATATCATATAAGATTTTTCCAAAGCTTTTCAAATCTTAAGTTCTTAAAAAATATCACATAGATGTAGAGGAATTTAATTTTTTATTTAATCAAAAGATATATCTTTAAAATTCAAAATAAAAAGTTTAAAATACTTTGTAGAATTTTTTTATAGAAAATAATATAAATAAAATAAAATTTTAAGTCAATTTTAGATTTTAAATATATTTATGACATCAAATCAATTTTAAGATTAAAGAGTCCTTTTTGTTTGAATATAATAACTTTATCATATATATATATATATATATATATATGTTTATTTTCTATTTCTTTTATTTGATTAATTTTTTTGTATGCAAGTATAGTTCATTGTTTTAGAATCAACCAAATATTTTTGGCCTAAGGTTATTTGAAAGGCATCAAGAATAATGGTTGGAGTAAAAAAGATCCTTTGTAATATAATTTTTGGATATTACTAATGCCACCAAAGTTTTTGCTACTACCACTACAATCTGCCATCCACTACATCATGCCACCCACACCTTTTTTTAATGTTAAATAAAAAAAAATATATATATATATATTTATTTATATTTATATTAATATATTTTTATTTTTAGAAAAAAATAATTTTTTAGTAAAAAAATATTATTTTGGATTTAAAAAAAATTAAGATAAAATTACAAGTGTTTACTATCAATTTTAAGACTTTAGAAATAACTTTGTTATAATGCAATCTTATAACCTTATTTTGATTACAATACTATATATATATATATATATATATACATATATATACAAAGGTATCTTGCTTAATTTATAAGCTCTGTGTGTGGATCGAAATTTCATAAATTATGTGAGGTTTTATAATTCAAGTGATCATAGCTTAGAGTTTGTGAATTTGGCTCAGTTGTGATGATTTCTTCAGCAATCACTTGTGGCCTACCTGTTTACATCACAAGGGGGCAGAACTTGATTTGTTGAGTTTAAAGTAGCTGCATCATAATCGGTGTGGATGTTGCAAGGAGCATCGGAATGCCAAAGCAACGGAAACGTACTTGTGTGTTCATGGTATAATACCGTTATTCAGGCGCAAGCTCATTACTCTCATGCTAGCAATTCATTTCCTTTGGTTTTTTTCCAATAGTTCTTGAACACGTAATGCAGATACCTTTTTTTGCACTATCTAATATTTGGAATACAGGAACACATGTCTTCGATATGACGGCAAACCCGCATGAACCTTCATCAAATCTAATTTGATGTAGATCTCCCTTGACAAATCATTGTGAATCACGGCGCATCATCTCAACAAACTTGTTGGACACAAGAAGTCTTTCGATCCCACCTCAAATCGTCCATTGAATTCGACCTCATTCCTGATCAAAAACGACAAAGTGCTCCGCATGTGCTTCGATCCTCCAATGCCTGATCTCAAAATCCTAATATCTGTTAGATGTAGTTGAGCGCTGCGTGTATGGAATAGAACGCAGATTCTCCGAGGAGAGATGGCTGAAGAGGAAGGTGGAAATTCATCTATTCTAAATCGTCAATGCACTAACAAATGATTTCTATTCTTGTTGTATTCACATTCATCTATTTGTTATCCATTTGTTGCAAGAAGAATCAGCACTTAAATTATAAAATTTCACCTTTTTTTAATCAATTATACAAAAAGTTAGGTTATAAGTTTACTATCTAAGAACAACCTCTTTTCTAGCAAATATTATCAGCTAAGCAAGGAATATTAATTAAGGGATATAAATTATACAAAACACCTTTATATATATATATATATATACATATATATATTTTATATAAGGTACAGTCTTTTTTAATATAATTTCATGTCTTTTATTTAATTGATATTTTAATAAATTTTTAGTATATGATAAATAAATAATTTTAAAAATATTTTAATAATAATATAATTATTTAGTAAAATAAAAATTTTATTTTATTTTATTTTATTTTTTATAAAAAAATAATCTTTAAAAGATTATAAAAAAATAATCTTTAAAAGATTATAAGAAAATAATCTTTAAAAGATTATAAGAAAATAATCTTTAAAATTAAATTTAGATATAAAAAATTAAAATTTTAGATTAATTTAATAATTGAAATTAAAAAAGATTTATTTTTATAATAAAATTATTTTATATTTATTTTTATAAAATATATTTAATATAATTCTCTATTAATTTATCATATGGTATTAGTGTTAAGTGCTTTAGTTTTTTCTTTTAAGGGGCTAAGTGATTTGTGAGGATTTTTTTGGAGGGACTTGATTTATCAATTAACTTTGAGAAGGTTTAATTTTTTGTAAAAAAAACTTTAGAAGTAAAAACCACCTAGAGCAGTAGCAGCCTTTGGAGTAGCAAATTGCTAGATAAACATGTCATTAGAGGAGCAAGTTGTAAGAACATCGAACAATGTTAAGAATGCAAGCTACTTTTAAGAATATTGAATGGTGATGGAATTGTGGATTGCCATTAGAAATATAGGCTGTGGCCAAATATGCAACCATTTTAAGGAATCCTAAGAGCCTTTATAAAATTTATTAATGAGCTAATTTTTATAATATAATCTCAAGTGAATGTTCATAGATCATTCCATTTTAAGAGTTTGGACTTGAATTTTTTTGGTAGTGCTAATAGCACAATATTTCACATATAAAATATTTAAAAAAAATAAAAAAAATAAAAATTTATAAATATTCTAATAAAAATCTATATAATAAGATGTTAAATTTCATCTTAATCACATTTTTATTTTCTTTCTAATCTTTTTTTTATATCCTTCTTATTTTCTCTACTTTTGAGATATTTTTTCTATCTTAGCAATATAATACTCCATCATAAAAAAGTTTATTGGAGACAATTGGCACCTCTAGAAGAAGAAGATTAGATTTTGTCATGGACATCCATTTAGAAAAGATTTTAGAAGGTTCTCAAAGATTTTCAAAGATTCTTAATA
Source organism: Physcomitrellopsis africana (assembly GCA_036785485.1). Lineage (NCBI taxonomy): Eukaryota > Viridiplantae > Streptophyta > Bryopsida > Funariales > Funariaceae > Physcomitrellopsis > Physcomitrellopsis africana. The sequence continues at coordinate 228,431 of JAWRVF010000551.1, forward strand.
GTTCTAGAAGATTTTTAAAGGTTCTTGATAGCTCTAGAAGGTTCTTGAGATTGTTTCACATTAAATCAATAACAAAGTCACTCAAGAAATATCCTAGGATGACTTGAAGATGAAGTCTTTTAGAAGAAGCTACTTAAAAGCTTCTTAATTCCTAATATATATAGGTGTCAAGGTTGAGAGGCTCCTTAGTCTCAACAACATATATCTTGTGGTTTAGTTTAGATCTTTTAGTCTTGTTTTTGTTCTTATATTATATTGTCTTGCAATAAAATTCATGTATTCTATTATTTTGTTATGTAGTTTCTTGACCTTTTCTATGATAATTTGTTGAAATTGACATAACATAATATTAAAGTTTGGTCTTTTTAAATAGAGAGAAGATCACCCCTCTTTTTAGAAATACTATAATACTCTAGAGATTACAGATTAATCTCTCATAAATCAATATTGTTCTTAATTTTTTATATCTATTTTTTTATTTTTATAGCAAGAAGTGAAGAGTTTAATATGGAAGATTTTAAAAAAATCAAATTGGATTTAATTATGACTATTCTTGAAGTCAAGTCAAAAAAAATATTTAAATAAAATAAAGAACTTTATATAACCATACAAAATAGTCAAAGAGCAAAACTACCTCAGCCACTATCACAAGTCACTTTAGGAATTCCATCACAAAGGTCTAATTTATTAAAAGATAAATGTATTCAAGACAACAATTCAATATTAACAATAATAGATCTAAGAATTTGCCTTTTTGAGAAGTTTAATGGAACTTGCTTAATATTTTTGTGGCTTTATAAATTAAAAAAAACTTATTACTTTGCTCTAATTGTGAGGATAAAATTCACTCCTCAACCCAAAGTATAAGGTGGCATGTAAGGGTAAAATTCACTCCTCAACCCAAGTTATAAGATGGCCTCAATTAAGAATTGCTTATAACTTGTAGTGTGAAGTATAAGGAGCAATAAACAACAATGAAGGAGAAGAACAACACAAAACAAGTAAAATGTGTGCAATTAAGTAATTGCACACTACAAAACTAGTCACAATGTGTTCACTAGATTTTCACTTAGTAAAAAATAAAAGTAAAAAATAAAAATAATATTTTTAAATAGGTAATTTTTTTTATCTTTCCAATGATGTAAAAAACATGTAAATCTAAGTTATTATGAGTAAGTTATGATAATTCAAAGTTAGAAGGTAAACAATGGAAAAAATTAAGTAGAAATTTTTACCTCAAGGATAACTTGTTACAAGATCATGGGTTCGAACCTCACCAAGGCTCACAAGTAGTGTATATGGGTGTCCTAGAGGGGCCACGAGGCCTTAGTCTTATCCTCCTACCTACATCCAAGGTGCCACAACCCATATGGGACTTGTGCACCTCCCTTCCTACAAAGACTACACTAGCTGCTGGTCCTCCTATTATATACAAGTAGAACTAATATTTTTGCATTTTTGACTTCACCATGGTGCTCAAAAATACCCTATTAGCCTAGGAACCTCACATGGGCTTCAAATCTTGCTCCATTTCTTCATAATGGCTCCCAAGGTGGTAAAACTCATTTTTACCAAAGTCTTCAAAATTGCTCTAAAAATTCTAAATAAATTCAAAATAAATTCTAAAAATTCCTATAATATTTTTAAGATGATAATATCAGTTTAAGACTATTTTATTCTATCTTGGAACTATTTTATAATAATAAAATCAATAAAAATCAACTCAAAATCCTATTTTCTATAAAAATAGTTGAAAAGACATGAGATTTCTTTCTCATGCTTCTTCTACCTATTAAGTAATATTTATAGGTTTTTAATGAGTAATACATGTAATTAGAAGGCCAATGTAGATATTGGTCTCAATAACTAACTCTTAATACTTAATAATAAGTAAAAATACTAAACCAACTAAAATAATTGCCTCCAAGACTTATTAAGACTCTATTTTTGTAACTTTTCTTCTAATAAGACTTTTATATTTATAAATACTTCTAAATTCTAATAAATAGTTAAATAGTCAAAAAGACTCTCTAACCATCATATTTATGTAATTAAATGGCTTAAGACTATATTTTTAACCAATCCACCAATTAAGATCCATTGGTGGGATTCACATGTGGCGACCATCTGGGACTATTTGTAAGAATAGAAAGAATCCAACTCTTGCCTTTAGCACGCTCTATAAAGAAAATAATAAAAAAATTCTAACTTGGATATTATACTCTGTCAAAAGAAGTGGAATTAAAGAGAGGAAAAAAATACTAAGACTTTGACTTAGAATAGAAAGGCATTTGGTTGTTACCATCTTGACATGGTTCACATTTAGCAATGTCTTGCTTAGTTACTAACTCAATACCTATATTCTACTAAGATGGATTTAAAATTACTATCTAAATGATAAGGTACATTGGTATATTAACCAATGTTCACATCTTATATTCTTTACAATGACTTCCATTAGTTCGTGTAAGAAAGTCTTTCCCATCTAATGTTTTAAATTTGATTGAGTTATTATCAAAGACCTCTTTGATAATATATAGTTTTGTCCAAAGTGCATCAAACTTAGCTGAAAAATCTAATTTCCTAGCATCTTCAACCATCACCCATATTCTTGGAGTAAGTAGACATCTTTTTATTTTTTTATCAAAGATCTCCTTCTTTCTTCTTTGAGAAGTCTCTATGTGTTGGGCTGCAAATCTTTGCTTCCCACTAAGCTTTTTAAAGGCTCTAATTGTTCTTCCAAAATTTGAGAAGCATCCAATCTTTTGTCAATAATAATGCGTAAGGATGAAGCTTGAAATTCTACAAATTGAATCTGAATGTCTTCTTCTTCATAAGGATTTTCTTTTAACCATTTGGCAAAATCACCCTCATCTTTATATGCATATAATCCAAGGCCAATACATTTTATTGGTGCTATAGTTGATGTTGAATTGGATTGGATAAAACTACTTTGCTTGGCTTCTTTAGATATTGGTGGTTTTTCTAATAGAACCATGACTTGGAGTCTAAAGTGACTAGATACTATGGTTGTTGTACGATTATCTAAAGGTCCAAAAATAAAATAAGGCTTAGAAGCCCCCTAGTTTGTTACTCCTTTAGATTGCCTCAACCATCCTCTTCCTAATAAGAGAGGGTAACTATCTGCTTCTTCATATAAATGTATCACATAAAATGATACCACATAATCTACACCTCCTGCTTGCATACGAAGGTCACGGATTTGACCTAGAGGTTGAAAAGATCTTTGATCAGCTAATTTGACCTTCATAATTGCCTTGTGAGTGATTTTTAATCCCAATTTGTTCATAGTGGATTCAGGCATGATATTGATACTACTTCCATCATCTACTATGATCTTATTTTATCTACAATTTCTACATCTATCTCAGCAGGGCCATATTCTCTATTGTCAATTTCTTCTTCTAAGGTGATATTCTCTTCAAGATCATCAACTTCAACTCAAGCTATTCCTTCTATATTCTTAATTTTTCTTCGTAATGTTATTCCTTCCTTGAGGTCTTTTTTGATATTTGGTGCTACTTGAACCAATTGTCCAAACGAAATGTTGGCTCTAGTTCTACAAAGATCTTGCCATAGATCGTAAGGTTCTGTAGGATTGAAGGTTCTATTAGTTGTTGGAGTTGTTGATTTGTTTTTCAGGTGGTCTTAAGTCAGGGTCCTTCGCTGCTTGCCTGAATTGATATTCAAAAGGAGTAACAAAGATTCTTTGTGAGTAGGGTTGATTATCTTTGTAATTTTGCTTCTTCCATTTATTTCTTAAGTAGTTTTTGACAATTCCACAAATTTGGGTGATTCTTTTGAAGTATCTATAGATACTTCATCTTCTTCAAGTTGTGCTAAATCTATTGGTTTTTTGGCATTCATACTTCTGGTTACAACCAAAGAAGGTAAATATGCATTGTCCTTGAAGATCTCCTTCATGTCTAGTTGCACCAAATGGAATTGAGAAGATGGTAAATTTGATGTAGAAAGTACATCAAGTTGAGCTACTGGATATCTAACATCTTGAGAAGTTTGTGGCTATTGATTTTGGTTTTGATTTTGAATATATATTATAGATCCTTGCAATGTCCCATGATTGATTTGAACTATTGTTGAAGGGTGATGATTTTGACCATTGCTTGAAGGGTCATAATACATATTTGATGGACTTTTGTAACAATAGGATCTGCAAATCTAACTTCTTTCATATTTCCTTTGACTTGATTATTATAGTTCCTTGAAAAAGAAGTTGAGGGAATAATTTGGTTGGATCTTCTACAACGATCCGTAGGATGAGAACCTCCACAATTAGAGCATACAATTCCATTTTCAATCCAACATTGATCTATTCGATGTGACTTTCCACAAGTAGGACAAGGTGTTATATTATTTTTTTAGATTGAAGGAAAATTAGAACCTACTTGTTTCAATTGATGAGGAGGCTTATACGGTTGGAATTGATTTTTTTCTCTAAGTTGTTGATGTAGGAATTGTAGAGAAAATTATGCCATGTGGTTCACTTGTCTATAATTTGTACACCATAATCCACAGGTATGAATTCCTGATTCATGATATTTAGGTTCTATAATTGGAATTTGATTTTTGACAAGGCAAGCCATTTGTTCACTAATGGCTTTCATAGTATTCATTATCTCATTTTTGAACACCTCATTGGCTTGCCATACTTCACTTTTAAATTCTTCCAATCTATTATCATAAAAGATTTTAGGCTGAACTTGATCATGTGGAGGTTGTATAGCTAAAGGTGTCAGATTGCTAAATGGCAAAGAAAATGTAGATGATTGTGAATAGCTTAAAGTTATAGGTTGATAGAATTCTATAGGTCGATGTTGCAAAGATATAAAGGCGGATATTGGTTCTTCTGCCCTTCTAAGCATACGATCATTTTCCTTATCAATAACCTCTACTTTCAAAGTAGCTTAAATAGCTCCTTCTAAATCTTTAGGTCTCTTGTTTAAAATATTCCAAATTATAGAAGGCATGGCAAAACCTTGGATAAAGTAGTGCCTTATGGTGTCCTCGTTTAACAAATTACCAACATATCAAGTACATACTATCTGGAATCGCCTCACATAAGAGGTAATATCTTCTAAAGGACCTTGTCTAATGTTTGTCAAGGCTGAAAGGACTTGTTGTTGGCCGATCATAGGCCTATATTGACGAAGGAATGCTGATAGGAGTTGTTTCCATTTGGTAAATGCCTCCTCTACATGAGATCTATATCAAGCATATGCAGAATCTATCAAGGTTGTTAGAAACCATATTAAATAGTAACCATGATTGATTACTACATTGGTGATAAGTACCTCTATGAACCTTTCTACGTAGGCTGTTGGATCTTCATTGATAGATCCACTAAATCTTGGAAGGTTAGGTGGAATTGATGCCCCTTGTAATCTTGAAGGTACTACAATTGGTAATCTCTTAGGTAACATCATTGGATCGATTTGGATATTGATTTGGAAGTTGTGGTTTTCTTCATTGGCTATACTAGCCCTTGGAATTGGAATTGATAAAGGCTCTACTTGAGGCTCTGAAGGCTGTCTTCTTCCGTGCTCCATCCCAATAGAAGCTTATGACATCTTGTCGCAAATTTCTTCTAATACGTGGATTTCTACAACTATAGGCTTAATATATAATTTGGATTGTAAAACACGTCTAGATCATAAAACAAGGCCAGTAAGAGGATGAACTACCTTAAACTTAGTCTTAGGTGGCATACAACTAAATATATGGTTTCTATATAACTTTCTTATGAAAAAAGACCTAGTAGATGGTTTAAAGCAAAACAAATAAATTTTAAATTATTTTTACTTTTATTTTTTGAATTAACATAAAATCCTTTCTCTTCTTATGTATTTGTAAGGTACGTGGTTTAATTATATACCAAGATGAAATCTCGTGCCGATCTCAAATTAGTGGTATCACCCAATAATTAAACTTTTCTTATAAGTGATATATGAGGTTCAACTAAATATCAAGTTAAGATCTTGTGTTGATCTTAGTATGGCGGAATCACCCGTTAGTTGAACTTAATTCACAATTTAGAGATTGAAAATAAAATCAGGATAATATAAACGAATTTAAAAAATTTAATGTGTTGATACTACAAAAATCAGATGGACTGGATAAAACGCAACCTGTAGGATAACGTGCAATAATTAACTATACCTCATGGAGATCATCACTTTCCACAAGTACAAATTCAATGCCAAAAAGAAGTCATGCCAACCATCAATCCGACTTCACTTCTTTACAAAACATTTAAAAATTGAAGTGTCTATCACAAACACAACCAGGTTCACTTAAGAAAAGAGGTAGATTGGAAAAATTTCTAGTGCATATAATTGAATGTTTTAATATTCAATTATACTACAAATGAAAATAGAATGGTTAAGATGTTACCTATAGGATAGCAAGTCTTGCCGTGCTCCTTCCTAAACGTACCTAAAATTTCAAATAAAAAAGAAAGAAATTTGAGTTTTGGAATCCCGCAAAGTTTCTCCCCCCAGCGTCTTCCTTCTTTTCTTTTGTCTAAAATTTCAAATAAATTGAAAAGCTAAGGTTTGAAACCCACCAAGTTTTTCCTAGCTGTGCTCCTTCTTTGTTTTTATCTAAAATTTTAAATAATTGAAAAGCTAAGATTTAAAATTTATTAAGATTAGTCTTAGATTTGAAGTTGTACTTAAACTCCACTCTTTATGCTTCCAAAGTGACAACCAATCTTAAGAGAACCGCCAAATAATACGACACTAATATTAAACTAACCAAATATTATTTAAAATTAGAAATAAAAGTATTATATAAAAATAAATTAATAAATAAATAAAAATATATCAATTTTATATTAATATAAAAAATTTATTATGCATTTAAAATAAAATAAAAGAAAAAAAAAATAATATTAATAAATAAAAGTAACAATAATCATTAAACAAAAAAGGTAAAGATAAAAAGATGAGTAAAAATCAAATAAAATAAAATAAATATAATAAGAATAAAATAAAAAAGAAAAAATAAATTAAATTAAAATAAAATAAAATAAAAATTAAAAAAAAAGTTAAAATAAAAATTAATAGGATATTAAAATATTAATATTATAATTATTTTAAATAATAAATTACTTATTTTAATTTAATATTATTTTTCTTTTATTATTATTATTATTTTATATATATATATATATATATATATATAATATTTATTTTATTTCTTATTTCTTATTTTCTTTTTTATTTTATTTTTATTTTTATTTTCTATTTTTTAATTATTTTTTATATTTATTTTTATTATAATTTAATATAATTAAGATAAGACTTAAAATACAACAATAAAAAGTATAACATAAAATCAACAATGTAAATGATTGAAGAAATAGAAATCACTAACCTCAATTGTATTCCACTTAAGGCAGAAACCTCTCTCCACTCCAAAAATCGCCACAAATTGAATTCTAGTTCAATAGCATTGAAATTTATACTACTACAATTTTAACTTTGAAGTGCTTGTATACAAAAAATTCCACTATTAAATAATCACCACGCACTAAGAAATACCTTTCCAAACATGAAGTATATGAAACTACCAAGGGAGTGAACCACTTCCTAGTCTAAAATTCACTACAAATTCAAATCAAATCCAAATTAAACATGCAATAGCTTATTGGAAAGCCAACATCAAGATACACCAACATAAAAAAATTTCCTTTAAGATATGCAATACATGTAAATTGATTGATGAAAATCCTAGAGCAAATCAATATTCAACTCAATAATAAAATTTTTTGACTACCTTATGAATTAAAAACTTGGAAAGCTTTGTATACACTAATAAGGAAGAGATGTAGAAAACTTACCAATGGTGAAGATTAACTTTGAACTTCTCACTAAAAAAGACCAAGCAAAATGTGAATTACAACATACTAACTCTACATTCACACACACAATTAGAAGCACCACCTCCCGGCAAACGCACCATTTATGTGAGGGTAAAATTCACTCCTCAATCCAAATTATAAGGTGGCCTCAAATAAGAGTTGCTTATAAATTGTGGTGTAAAGTATAAGGAGCAATAAACAACAATGAAGGAGAAGAACAACACAAAACAAATAAAATATGTGCAATTAAGTAATTGCATACTACAAAACTAGTCACAATCTGTTCACTGGATTTTCACCTAGTAAGAAGTAAAAGTAAAAAAGTAAAATTATATTTTCAAATAGGTGATTTTTTTATCTTTCCAATGATATCAAAAACATGTAAATCTAAGTTATTATGAGTAAGTTATGATGATTCAAAGATAGAAGATAAATAATAAAAAAGTTAAGTGGAAAATTTTTACCTCAAGAATAACTTGTTTAAAAGGTCATGAATTCAAACCTCACCTAGGCTCACAAATAGTGTATATGGGTGTCCTAGAGAGGCCACGAGGCCTAAGTCTTATCCTCCTACCTACATCTAAGGTGCCACAACCCATATGGGACTTGTACACCTCCTTTCCTACAAGGACTACACTAGTTGCTGGTCCTCCTATTTTATATTAGTAGAACTAATAATTTTTCATTTTTGACTTCACCTTGGTGTTCAAAAACACCCTATTAGCCTAGAAACCTTGTATGGCCTTCAAATCTTGCTCCATTCCTTCATAATGGTTCCCAAGGTGGTAAAATTCATTTTTACCAAAGTCTTCAAAATTGCTCTAAAAATTCTAAATAAATTCTAAATAAATTATAAATAAATTCTAAAAATCTCTATAATACTTTTAAGATGATAATCTCAATTTAAAGCTATTATATTCTACCTTAGAATTTTTTATAATAATAAAATCAATTTAAATCAATTCAAAATCTTATTTTTTATAAAAATAATTAAAAAGACATGAGAATTCTTCCTCATGCTTCTTCTACCTACTAAGTAATATTTATAGGTTTTTAATGAGTAATATATGTAGACTCTCTAACCATAGTATTTGTATAAATAAATGACTTAAGACTATATTTTTAACTAATCCACTAATTAAAATCTATTAATAGGACTCATAAAGACTTAGATGAATTATTTTTAATATCATAAATAAGAAGGTTTGAAGACATAGTTGATTAGACTTGTTTAAAAAAAATTGAATCAATAGACAATGTTGATTTCATTGCTCAAAGATAAAATTGCTTTGATTTCAAGAGGATTGTTCTTTGTTCATTAAAAACTAAATCTCCTTCATTTGGTGCAATATAAAAATATTTAAAAAAAGTATCAAATAGACTTTATTGTTTTTTTAGCCGATAGGTGATAATGAACTCGAATCTTGACAAAGACATGCTCTAAAAAGCTTGACAATGATTCAACATACATGTTGACATAAAGTACTTAAGATTCTTGTGATTTGTATATATGGTAATTGGACTAGAAGCGTCTTCCAGATAGTCACGTTATTCTTGAAAAGAATCTACAATTGCAAAAAATTCTTTATGATAGTTTTTGTAATTGATCTTTGTTGTTGAAAATTTCTTAGAATAAAAAGCTATTGGATGGAGTTTGTCATCTATTCTTGTTTGTGACAATATCGCATCTAAAAAAAAAATGAATGTATTTGTTTCCATAAAAAAATGCCTTAAAAAAGTCGATGTAATACAAGATTAGTGTAGAAGTAAAAATTATCTTTAAATCTTCAAATAATACTTTTATTTTTTTATTCCACTTGAATTTGTCTTTACAAATTAAGTGTATAAGTGGAGTTGCAACTTATAAAAAGTTCTTGATGAAGATTTTAAAATAATTGGCAAATCTCAAAAAGTATTATACATCTCTTATTATTCCTAAAATCTTCAAATCCATGATTGTCTGAACTTTCTTAGGATGTATCTTAAGACTATCATTTGAAATGATGTATCCTAAAAAATCAACTTGAGTAGTATAAAATACATAATTTTCTATCTTGGCATATAATCCTATATCTTTAAATTTTTGTAACACTGGACAAATATGAAGTTCATATTCTTCTGTATTCTTAGTGTAGATCAAAATGTCATTTAAATAACAGACAATAAAATCATCAAGAAACTCACAATAAATATTATTTATAAGATGTTAAAAAGCAGCTAGTGCATTTGTTAGTCCAAAAGGCATGATATTATATTCAAAATATCCATACATAGTTTGAAATGTAATCTTCTATTCATCACTTTCTTTAATATAAACTAAGTTGTATTCTCCTCATATATCTATTTTTGTATAGATCTTTGCTTAATTGAGTTGATCAAAAAGTCTTGAAATCAAAAATAAAGGATACCTATTCTTGATGGTAATCTTGTTAAGTGCTTAATAATCTATGCACATTTGCAACGATTTGTCTTTTTTCTTTACAAATAAGATAGAAGCTCTTGTTGGAGACTTTGAATGGCATATGAAGTTCTTAACCAAGTTCTTGTTAATAAATTCTTTCAATGCAGTTAACTTGTTTTGTAATAAATTATAGATTGGTCCAAATAATGGTTGAGCTCCCTCTTGAAGATCAATTAAACAATCATAAGGTTGATACTCTAGAAGAATATCTACATTTCTCTTTTCAAAAACCTCTTAAAAATCTTGATATTAGCTAGGAATACCACTTGTAATCTTTTTAGTATAAAAAATGGATGTAGCATATATAACAAAAGATGATTTTTTTTTTGCTGCATGTATGAAAGCTTTTGCACTTATTAATAAAAATTTAGATGTATTAGAACTATATATATATATATATATATATATATATATATTTGACTAATAGATTTTTATATTAAACTATCAAAAAAATTAAAATTATAAGAAATTCATTCTATTTAAAGGTTATATTTTTTAAACCATAATAATCCTAAAATAACTAAATTAAAAAAAAATCTAATCCCATTAAATATTGCTATGCTATTATATCTCTTAATTGCAATATGTAAAAAAATAGTCTCATGGATAACATCTCTAGAAGATAATGAACAAACATCTATGAATTCTACATGTACAAATTTAATTTTTTTTTAACTAGAAATATTTCTTATTTTTTGACAAAGTCTTTATTTATGAAATAAGTTGAGGCTCTTGAATCTAATAAGACAAAGACTTTTTGATTTTTAGGTCCTAAAAATATATCTATGATAAAACAAAGTGAAGGATTTGAGGAGAGAATATGACCTTTACAAGGTGTTGCACATGATTCCAGCCACACAATCCTTATTATAATTAGAGAAATTTTTTTTCCAACATGTTATCTTTTTTAATGACCATCC